>PVJL010006148.1:0-96684 GCA_004026885.1 Lyroderma lyra | reverse complement strand
TCCTTGGTTGTGCAGAGCTCAGAGAGAAGAGGCCACCGGCTCTGTGCCGTGTTCAGAAAGGCCACCTTTGGGGGCCGGGGGGCAGGAGCCGAAGCCTGCCCCCTGCTGGCGGCTGCCCGCAGTGGCTCTTCCAGACCCTGCCTCCTGGAGTGGGGACTCATCTAAGGCAGTCGGCATTGCCTGGTGGCAGATTTGGGGCAGGCTCGGGAAGGAAAGCCCCGGCAGCCCCGGGGTCCTCTCTCGTGGCTCCATGCTGTGGGCCTTCTCCTGGTTCACGGGTGGGGGAAGGTGTCAGCAGAGGCAAGAAGGAACCCGGAGACAGGTGGGGTGGCACTGATGTTAGGAAAGGCCCACCCTCGGGGTTGGGGGGCGTGGGGCACCGTGGCCTGCGTGGCCGATAGGGTCATGGGAGACCGACCTGCCCTGACCCACATGGCGTCCGCCCACCGACAGAGCGAGGACGGCACCTACACGGGGTTCATCAAAGTGCATTTGAAGCTTCTGCGGCCAGTGACGGTGCCCGCCGACATCCGGCCCCAGTCCATCTACGATGCCATCAAGGACGTGAACCTGGCAACCACTACGGACAAGCGGACGTCCTTCTACCTGCCCCTCGATGCCATCAAGCAGCTGCACATCAGCAGCACGACCACCGTCAGCGAGGTCATCCAGGGGCTGCTCAAGAAGTTCATGGTCGTGGACAATCCCCAGAAGTTTGCGCTGTTTAAGCAGATGCACAAGGATGGGCAAGGTACGAGGGCGCGAGGTCCCAGCCAGAAACCACTGCCCCAACTTGGTCTGTGTCCCCAACTGACCCGCCAGGCCCAGGGACAGGAGTGGCCCTTCTGGGCAGCACAGTGAGGCTGCCCATGTGGCATCAGCTCCGTGGCAGGGCCGAGGGCTGGATGCGGGGCTCACATCACTCAGGGTGCCCCTCACTTTGTATGTGACGTCAGGACAGCCGCACCCCGGGCCCTGCTTCCTAATCTGTCGCATAGGAGAGGACCCGCCCCATCGCCCCCAGTCTTTGGCGGGGCGGCGTGAATGGAGACCCGCTTCCAACGCTAGGCACACACCCAAGATGGAAGCTGCTCTCCTCTTTCCTCCTGTCACCCTCGTTCCCTGAGGAGCAAAGGACAGCTGCTTCCAGTTCTGCGCACCCCACCTCTGTGGGTCCAAGTCTGTCCCCCCCCCCGGGGCCCCTGTCCCTTGCCCCAGACGTGCTCCCAGCCCCCTCTCTGGGTTTGCAGTGCTCTTCCAGAAGCTCTCCGTCACCGACCGCCCCCTCTACCTGCGCTTGCTGGCCGGGCCCGACACGGATGTCCTCAGCTTCGTGCTGAAGGAGAACGAGACGGGGGAGGTGGAGGTAGGTGTGGGCCTGTGTGCTGCCCGCCGGGCATGGTGGGGGCTGGGGGGTGGACAGGCGGGCGGTGTCCTCTCGGCCCTGTGGCAGCGGGGAAATGACTGGAGAACACTGAGCTGGGGGTGGTGCTGGGCCCAGGTTCTGTGTGTCAGCCAGGGTGGCAGCACCCCGGGCTGGCAAGTCAGGGCCTGCGGGGAGAGAGGATCTCGTGCGCTTGATGTCTGAAAACTCGGGGTGAAGGAGGACTGAGCAACTCCCCAGGTTCAGCCCAGGTGGTTCGCCCCAGGGTGGCCTGAGGCCCCCCAGCCAGCGCCACCTCCGGGCTCCACTGGGTGTAGGTATTTTTGAGCCGTCCCTCTCTCCCTTACAAATGACCACGCGCCCCCAGGGGCAGCTCCCCAGTCTGGTGGCGTAAACTGGGCTGAAACCCAGCTGGTCCTCCCCATGGCCTGGGGTACTTGGGAGGTGGAGCCATGTGACCAAGAACAGGGGACGGTGCCACAGTGTGTCTCAGTGCGTTCAGTGGAGGCCTAGGGTTTGGGGGAGCCGTAGTGGTAGTGGTGGGGTCACTGAAGGTTTGGGGGCCTAGGCAGGGGGCTCTGTCCCTTTTCCCCACTTCAACCAGATAGCTCCCACCTGTCTTATACATTGGTGTCCGGGAGAGATGTGGTTTGGAAACAGTGTTCCCCCGGAAATGAGCACGCTGGCCCCGTGGGCCGCCCACAGCCCTGGGTTCTAGCTCTAGTCCTGCTGCCACAGCCCCCTGACCGTGGTTGCACCCCCTTCCTTCCCTCCGTGGACTTCGGTTTTCTCATGCGTGTGGGCATGAGGCCAGGTCCGCCTTCCTACTCGGCTGGTGCTCAAAGAGCTTAGGAGTCCAGCTCCCTCGCCCCCGGGGGCTCCACTCCCACCGGAGCAGGCCTGGGCTTGGCAGGTTCCGTTCCCACGTTCTCGCCTCTGCCACCCAAGGGAGGTAGAGACCCTCCCTCCGTGGCTGATGAGATGGGTGGAGGGGTGAGTTCAAGGTCACATGGGGGTCAGACTGAAATGCAGCCTCCTGAGTCCAAGTCCAGCTGTCCTTCCAGTTCTGAGGGTCTGCATTTTGGGAGCCTCTGGTCACCGAGGTAGGCACATGGAGTTGGCCACCAGGGGCCCCTGGACGGCCCCAGCGTCACTAAGATCTCAGCTGCCACAGAGAACATGTAAGAGGACTGATTCTGCCAGCAACAACGTGGCTCATGAACGGGTGCCTCTTGGCCATGAAATACCAGCGTTTGAAATCGTGCTGCTCGTATGACACAGATGCCCCGAGCTTTGGGCATCGCGCCTGCCTGTCCCGTAGCAAGGCGTGGCGATGGGGGCAGCGGGGCCCCTCGGGTCGGGCGACTTCTAACCTGTCTCCTGTTCTGTTTCTCCCCCCCTCGCCTCGCAGTGGGATGCATTCTCCATCCCTGAGCTCCAGAACTTCCTAGCAATCCTGGAAAAAGAGGAGCAGGACAAAGTCCAACAAGTGCAGAAGAAATATGACAAGTTTAGGCAGAAGCTGGAGGAGGCCTTACGAGCATCCCAGGGCAAACCCGGCTAACCGGTCCTGCCACCTCTGCCCCTGGTGCCCACAGATTTATTTTCATTATTAATTATTATTTTGCAACAGACACGTTTTCTCAGGACACCTCGGGCCGGTGCCTTGGAGCCCGCCCAGCAGTCCCAGATGGGGCACCGCCTCTGACGGACACGTGTGCGTGCAGGGCCGGGTGCTGCCCTCCCCCATGCCGTGCGTGGCCTTCTGCCCACTGCCATGGAGCGGCCCTCGTGTGAAGGGACAGCCATTGTCCTTTTGCCATCTCAAGACTTTCACAAACCAAATAGTTCCCTCTCTCTCACCAACCTGGGACTGTTGACCCAGCCGGCAAAGAACGAGAAGAAAGGGTTAGAGATGGAGGTTCTTTCCGCTGGCTTCTATGCTTCAGTTTCTCCTTTGCCACCTGCAGCCCCTTTATTTATGAGTCCGAACTTGTAGCGTATTCCTTCAGCAGGTGTGAGCTGAGCCCCGGGAAGGAGGGTGAGGCTCATAAAAGGACGCCCCCCCCACCCCCGCCCCGCGGGCCCGGATGTTCAAGTCAGGGGCACCAGAGCTGAGGTCGGCTCAGAGATTTCCGGAGAAGCTGCCGCCCGCCCCGGCCCTGCCCTGATCCCCCGAGTCTGTGCATGTGAACCCAAAGGCACATACACCTGCGTGTGTGTGTGGAACTGAGCCACCCGTGTCACCCACTGTCTGTAAGTGACGACTTTGCGTGGACTGCTGCCCTCATCCTCGTGTTTCTGCGAAGGGGACCCCAGCTGTTTTCCGTTTAGAAGTCGCCCGCTGAGTGCGGAAGTCGGGCAGTCAGAGCCACGAAGTGTCGCGGAGAAATGTGTCCAGGGGCCGTCAGCCTCCCCCCGGCTCGAGAGCGCAGGGGAGCGCCTGGCTGCCTCAGTTTCCCCTGAGCCTCCCGCACTGCCTCTTCCCACGGGGACCGTGGAATCTCCAGGTGCTGCTGGCGGAGCTGCCTTGGTCACAGAGGGGGGACCTCCCATCAGCCAGCTGGAGTCTGAGTGCGGCCGCCCGCGGCACTGCGTGCGGTGAGCCCGGGGCGGCCTCCCTGCTGTCCTCAGTGCCTTTTTGTTTTCAGAGAGACAGGAGCAGGGCGTGTCTGCTGACAGTTCTGCCGATGGCTCGCTCCTGCCAGGAGTGGCCCGTGGCGGTGAGGGAGACAAGGCCAGGGAGCCCTCCCTCCACGGATGGGACGAGGTCACAGCCCCCGTTCCTATTGAAAGCGTTGAGTTCTGGAAATGATGTCAAACCACCTTAACAGGGCGGATCACATTCCCGACTGGACTTGGGTGCCGGCTCCTCGTTGAGGTCCCAACTTCAACATGAACTAGCCCAACAGCTCAAGTGAGTGGCCAGGACTGCGAAGACACAGCAGTGCAGGGGGAGGGCTTGTCGCTTTCAAAGCAGGACCAGTTGTCCAATCTAGTCACTGAGAGACCATTTCTTCGATGTCCTCTGCCTCCCCACGTCCCTTCTGGGTGGGTTGGAGCCCAAGCTTCTTTGCGGAGCCGCGCCCGTGTCCTCCCTGACCCTCGCTGAGCCCACGCTGCCCCTGATCCCAGAAGGAACGCTGACCCCTCGTCCAAACTCTGCTACAAAAGAACTGCAAAAGCAAGGCAGGCTCATGGCTTGCAAAGATGTTAGAAACGGCAGAAACCTCTGTGATCTGCCATCTCATGCTCCGCCTTACCCTCCTGTCCCTTACACACCCTCATGTCCTGCTGTGTCCCTCAGGGCAGCAGTTCCTCATGCTGCATGTCCTTTACAGTCACAGAAGGCCCAGCTCCCCCTGCGACCCCTCTGAATGCTGCTGAGCACCTCCCTCTGATGGGGGTGGCTGTTTATTTTTGAGAAGGAAAAGAAATATGTACATGTATAGACCATAAAGGCAAATAGCTATATATATATATATATATATAAAGAGACAGGAGTGTTTATGAAGTAAGAAAATTATGGGGAAATTCAGACGTTAAAGCACCGTGAGACCGGGACCCCCACTGAGGGCCACGCCTCCAAAAACGGTCCGTGTGTCACTCTGCCCCCCAGAGCTGGGTACGAGTGCTGGCAGGGCCTCCCATCGCCATGTGGCCCGGTCGGGAAGTGTGCGTTTGAGGGTATGTTCTCTTTTAAATGTCTTTCTTATATGGGTTTAAAAAAAAAAAAGGAATAAAAGCTTGTTGCAAAAATGATTCAGACTGGCGACCTTGTCCTTGCCCTTGACCCTCTCGTGGAAGCTGGGAGCTGGGGGAGCCCGTGGGAACCAAGACGAGCACCCCCTTCTCAGCGGAGCCGGGTTTGCTCTTGCCCGAAGAGAGATGTGAAGGCCGCTGTGCAAATACCCTTGAGCAAACTGTGCAGCCGTGGGCTGGAGGGTGCTGCCTAGGTGACCGGCGAGTGTGCGTCCCCACAGAGCAGGAGAGGAAGGGGGGCCGATTCCAGAAAGAGAGACCGAGTTAGAAAGGGGGAGAGCTCTGGGGGACGAGGTGTGCTGACACGGCAGGACCAGCTACTGAGGTAAGCACTGATTCCTCTAGTTCTTTTATTTTCTGCTTTCCGTGTATTTTATTTTTATTATTCAAGTATAGTTCACACACAATATTGAATGAGTTTCAGGCGTATTACATAGTGATTGGACATTGATATGCCTCATGAAGTGACCCCCGGGAACGTCCAGTGCTACCTGCCCCCCTACAAAGCCATCGCAGTGTTACTGGCCATGGCCCCTGCGCTGTACGTGACGCCCCCACGGCTCATTTATTTTACAACTGGAAGTCTGCACCTCTCCTTCCCCTTCACATTCCGCCCGTTCCCCCCACCCCACCCGCAGCGGGCAACCATCGGTGTGCTCTCTGCATCTGTGAGTCTGTCTCTGTTTGGTTTGTTCATTTATTCTGTTCTTTAGATTCCACATGTACGTGAGATCATACGGTGTTTGTCTCTTCTCTGACTTCTTTCACTTAGCAGATTACCCTCCAGGTCCCTCCGTGTAGCCGCAGGTGGTACGATTTTACTCTTTTTTGTGGCTGAGTAATATTCCATCGCGTGTGTGCCCGGCAGGTTCTTTAGCCCGTCGTCTGCTGATGGGCACTTGAGTTGCTTCCCTGTTCAGCCACTGTAAATGGCACTGCAGTGAACACAGGAGTGCATGTACCTTTTCAGGTTAGCGTTTTGGATTTCTTCAGATAAATACCCACAAGTGGAATTGCTGGGCCACAGGTGGTTGTATTTTAAATTTTTCGAGGACCCTCCACATTGTTTTCCATAGTGACTACCACGTTGCTATCCCACCAGTAACGCACAAGGGTTCCCTGTTCTCCACGTAAATATGGGTCTTGTTTTCTTATCCATTCAGCTACCTTATGTCTTTCAGTTGGAACATTTAATCCATTTACATTTAAAGTGATTATTGATAGGTATGTAGTTATTATCATATTTATGTTCTGCCCCCTGCCCCCTTCTTTTTTAAAGAACTTTTAACATTCCTTGTAATACTGGTTTGCTGGTGATGAACTCCTTTAGCCTTTTCTTGTCTGGGAAGTTCTTTAGCTCTCCTCCAATTTTAAATGAGAGCCTTGCTGGGTGGAGGATTGGCTGTTCATCACTGTGAATGTTTTATGCCAATCCCTTCTGACCAGCCAAGTTTCTGTTGAGAAATCAGCTGACATTCTTACGGAAGCTCCCTTGTAGGTAGCTGACTACCTTTCTCTTGTTGCTTTTAAGATTCTCTCTCTGTCTTTAACCTTTGCCATTTTAATTATGACATGTCTTGGCCTCTTTGGGTTCATCTTGGTTAGGACTCTCTGTGCTTCCTCTGCGGTTGGCAGCAGCCTGTGCTGGGCATGAAATTGCATGCAGGAGGCCATATTGGGAACCGAGGCCAGCTTCCACCAGGACTGGGCCTGGGGCAGCTCAACGGATGGCACAGGGCACCCCAAGTCCCGCCACTGCCTGCCAGCTGCTCATAAGGCCCAGCCACTGACGGCCTCAGGCAGCACACAGGTTGGGTGAATTGGGGTCTCGGAGTCACCGAGGTGGGGTGAGTGGTGTTCACCAGGTTAGTGCAGATTCACACTGAGCACCAGTACTGAGCCTGGGGCCACTCAATCAAGAGCACGGGGCACACCGAAACCAGCTGCCACCTGCCCGGGGTCTACAGACCTTTCAGAGGTTTTAAAGAAAGGCGGCAGTGCCGGCCAAGGCCCGCGCCTGCTACCGCAAAGCCTCAGGTGGTGTGCGATTTGGGTGGGGCAGGGTCTCAGGGAGGCACCAGGGTGGAGCGAGTGGATTCACCAGGCCAATGAGGGTTCTGATTTGGCTGCGTGGGGGAGGGCTCAACAGGAAAGATGGTGCCCACCTGCTGGCTCTGTGGGCAGAGGGCTCAACATAGGGCCAAAGGCCACTGTCCCTCCAGCTCTCTCCCTGAAGCCACGCAATTCAGTCTCTCTCTGTATATCTCCAGCGTCCTGCAAGCTGCTGCCCCTCCCCTGGAATGCAGGGTGAGTGCCTGCACGCAAGTCCATCTGTGCACGGGGGCCCTTTAAGGGGATGCCTGGGTGTCCAGCAGCCTTCCATCCCACCGTGAGGGACAAATCCCCACTTATTTCCACAACAGATGTTGTCAGGGCCCCGTTCCCTGGCACTGGGGGTCTGGGACCCCTCGCTCCTCAGGCGGGCCTTGAGCTGCTAGGGCATCTCTCCCAATTCTCAGCCACCACACCTGGCTGTGGGACCAGCCTTGTTCGCATCTCTGCCCCTCCTACCAGCCTTGACGTGGCTTCCTCTTTATGTTTTTAGCCATAGGAGTTCTTTTCAGCTAGTATTTAGATGGTTCTCTGTGGTGGTGGTTCTATAATTTAGTTGCAGTTTTGATGTGGTCACGAGAGGAGGTGATCACAGCATCTACCTACCCCTCCGTGTTGCCTGGAACTCACATATGTATCTTTGCAAACGAGTGGTTTTGTTTCGTCAAAAAAGCACCCAGAAGCGGAATTGCTACATCCTGTGGTAGATTTATTTTTAGTTTTCTGTGGAATCTCCACGCTGTCTTCCACAGTGGCTGCACCAAGTTGCAGTCTCACCAGCAGTGCACGGGGGTTCCCTTTTCTCCATGTTCTCGCCAACACTTGTTTGCCTTTTTGACAACGGTCATGCTAACAGGTAGGAGGGGATAGCTCATTGTGGTTCTGATTTGCATTTCCCTGATGATTAGTGACATTGAGCATCTTTTCATGTGTCTGTTGGCCATCTGTATGTCTTCTCTTTCTTAGGAGTACAGGCACGCCTCACTTTATTGTGCTTCACAGATGTTGCCTCTTTTACAACGTGAAGGCAAGACCATTGATAAGATTACAATTCGATTTATTGCGATGCTTGCTTTATTATGGTGGTCTGGAACCCAACCCACAATGCTGCCGAGGCGCACCTGCATTTGAAAATAAGATGGCTAGGAGTGTGGTCGAAAGGTTAAGATCGCCTCACCTGGAGGAACGCTAGCTTAAATGACCAAATTGGTCTTTGACTTCAGCATTATCTAACTCCCATCAAAGGAACATCTCAGAAACTATGGAAACCACCACAGGGGTTATTAAAGAGGGTGGCCTGCCTTCCTGTACTGATCACACTCAGTGCAATGAATGGGGACCCTTGGGCTTCAGGGGCTCAGGAGAGCTCATTCAGGTCACAGCCGAGCTCCCTGTTGGAGAGAATGTCCAATATCCATTCTTAGAATTATCCAGAAATGGGGCACCTCTATAACGTGTTCACCACCAAGAAGTATATCATTCAATAATTTTGCCAAAACCTGGACACGAACTAGTGTCTGCTTTTCATTGAAACTCATTTGGTTTAAGTTCAAACACAGGGTTAAGTTCAAAGTTTGGCCTTGATCTAGATAATTTGGCTTAGCCCATAGGAAAAAGGACCCATTACACAGCTCACCTCTTCCCTGACTTCTTATATGGACCTATGTGTTCACAAGGAGCAAAAAGAAGGTGGCTCAATGCAAATGTGTCACCGTTACTGGGAAAACCATTCAAAGCACAGGTCTTTTTTTTTTTTTTTTTTTTTTTGCTTTTTGGTATGTGGGTAGCTCCCTGGCTGGGAATCAAACCCAGGCTGCAGCGCTGACAGTGCCAGCGCCGAAGCCTTAAGCCACTACACCATCAGGGAACTCCCCAAAGCACAGGTCTTGATAGCACTGCCACCGATTTCTGGGTGAAGCCAAGTTAAGAGTAAACACTCATTTCAGACCCAGCCCGGCACCTACTGGCTTTTTGTCTTTAGCAGGGATTCATAAGGCAAGACACGACCTCTCTGAGCCTCCAGTCCCCCCATGATGGTGCAAAAACAAGTCATGTTTTGTGAAAGACATTTTTATAAAGTAGTGCGTGTTATTTGTAACCTTATAAGGACCCTATTTCATTACTGCTGTCCATCCTGTACTCCCTCAAACTGTCTGTCCAAAGGTTTTGTTGGAATAGAACCTTGTTTGGGGTCAACTTCGAGACATCCCTTGCTCCATTCCCTATGCTCCTGGCAGCAGAGAGAGGACTGGTGAAATTAGGTTTACTTAGAGTGGGTCACAGTGGGAAGGCCTATTCCCGCGTAACAAAAGGTAGGAGGCATCACACACACGTGCCCATCCCTTGTTTCTCAAACCCCAGATGGATAATGTGTGACTATCGTGGGTATTTTCAAGTTTTTCTGATCTTGATTTCTTTTAAAAAGTGAGATGAGAAAGAAAAAAAGAATCAGTAAGTTGAAGTGTAATTGTCTTTTGATGGTCAAACCAAAGAACTCGGAAGTTGAGCTCAGCCCTGACTTCCTATAGTACAAGGAGAGTTGTGATCTCAGAAATGACTTCTGTGAACTAAGCAAGGACAGAGCAGTGGTTCTGAACCTTTTTGGCATCAGGAGATCTCATGGGGAATTCAACAAAAGCCTGGTGACCCCTCTCAAGCGAATGATCAAAAATCGTGCACACCATTTTAGGAAGTTCATGGACCCTCTGAAGGCCAATTAAAAGGCCCTTCTATGAGCCCCAAGTTAAGAAGTTTGGGGCTAAAGAAAGCATTTACTGGACAAAGCCGTCATCTTGTAACTGCGTCACAGTTTACACGGTTAGTGGCACAGTACAGAAGTGCATGTCTTAACGTGCTCGTGCTGCTGAACTCCGTCTAGTCTAAATTTGGCTCCAATTCAGGGCCAATCCTTGCTTTTGCTTTGATTGCTGACAGCTGGGCTCTGCTTTCTACGTGAGTAACGCTTAGAGCAGTGGACCTCAGCCTTCCTAACGCCGCGACCCTGAAATACAGCTCCTCATGGCGTGGTGACCCCCATAACGTTATTGTCATAACTGTAATGTTGCTCCTGTTAAGAATCGTCATGTAAATATCTGATAGGTGCTTTCTGATGGTCTTAGGCGACTCCTGTGAAAGGGTTGTTCGACCCCCAAAGGGATCGCAACCCCCAGGTTGAGAACCGCTGGCTTAGAGGGTGGAAGGACCTATTTTGGGGCGAGGAGGTTAACTAGGTCTTAGGAACAGATGAGCCAGAGGCTGCGGACTGTTTGGCAGAGGGAGGGCCCCACCTGCCTGAGCTGTGGAGGGGCTGTCTGGCCGTGACAGCGGGGGACGAACTAAAACCAGGGAAGCACGTGCATGAACAGGGCCCCCCCACGGCCCCCCCATCATCTTAAACCGGCGTTGGACTGGAAATGTTAGAACATGTCAGCTAAGTGCAGGAAACAGGAGGGAAATCAGAGTTAGATTAGAATAAAAATTTATTTTGATAAAGAATTATATATTTTTCATTTGCAAAAGCTGAAAATGCTTATATAAATGACCCCCCAGAGCTTGGGTTTCCACCGTGTGTAACAAGTGTCTGTCACTTCTTCTTGCCAGGTCTGGGGGCCTTTTCTAGGCCTTGGATGTATTTTCGAGGAAGCCGATACTCTTCTACGATCCAAATAAGGAGAGACTCGTCAGTGGGGCACGAGCTTGTCCCCTCCCGCCCCCCTCAGCTCCCCCTTTGTCACACTGTCCCTCCTTGGCCCCGACCCCCATGGACCCCAAGGAGTGCTGGTTGCTTGGGTTCCAGTTAACGGAAGTCTTCTGTATGTCATTAATTTTCACATTGACCGCCCCTTGCTGGGTGTGCTTCAGGTATTTAGAATTTTCTCATGAGAGAGTGTGGCTCTGTTCAGCCAGGCGTTTGCCTATTTTCCTTGTATTTCTTCTCAGCACCTCCTATGGGTCTCTGCTTAGAAAGGCTCACCTTTAAAAGTTAACTGCTGGGTCCTGCCTTAGTCATAACATAAATGTGCTTATGAGCATCTACTAGGTGCCAGGCCCTGCGCATGAAAAAAGGGTGCAAAGGGCAGGGTGCTCAGTCCAGCAGGAGGTTCAGACGTTAGAAAAAATGAGCTAAGCTGCAGACACTAACCAGAAATATAAACAGAATTGCAAAGTGCTACACGAGCAATTTTTCACATGTTACTTTAAGGAAACAGGAAAAAAAGGGACATGAGGTGAGGCAGGCCTCCTGAGACCCCGAAGCTAGCCCGTGGGTCTCTAGGGTTGGACTGTGGGGGGCACTCCAGGGGAGCCGGCAGGTGTCAGTGTGCATGGGGTGTTGGGGGGACGCAGGGTCCAGCACAGCAGAGGCCTGGGGTGGACCAGGCTCGGACCGCAAGGGTCTTGTTTGCTGAGCTTCGGAGTTTGTTCTGGAGGTGCCGAAACAGCACAGAAAGTGTGGAGGGGAGTGAGGTGACGGGCCTGTCCTGGAAGGTTGACTCCGGCAGAGAGGTGGAGGCTGGGGACCCTGAGTTGGAAGAAATAACTCAGGCTCTGGCGTCTGCAAAACCAAGTCCAAGCCCCACTGCCGCTCTCGGGCATCAGCTGTTTTGTGGGGGGGAGGGGGGACGGGGTGCTGAGCCTCTCTGAACCTCAGTCTCTTCTTCTGCAGCATCACTACGCTTGAGAGAGGCTGCGCCCGTACAGTGCGGCCGCTCGGGAGGGGTTCGGTGGAAAGGGAACCCGGGAAATGACTGTGGCAGGATGGTGGGGAGAACGCTGAACTGGGGGCCCAAAGGCTCTGGTTCAAACTCCAACCGCAGCACCACACGCCATGGACACATGGGAATGGGGGTGGTCTCTGCTGAGGGAGACCCGTGTCCCCAGCTGCTCAGAGGGGACACTCACCCAGCAACAGCCGGCCGAGGTGGTGGACCTGGTTCCCCTGGATCTGGACCTGCAGGCCGTCCCTGGCCCCGGGGGCGGGGGTGACCGTGGTGCTGGCCTGGCAGTGCTGCTGCAGTGTGGCGGCCACTGCCCACGGGTCCAGACCGTAGGCCTCCAAATTCCGGACCAGGGTCACCTGGGGGGACAGGAGACTGACGTGGGTGCAGAGCACACGCCCCCAGCCTCCAGGGGTCCTTCAAGGGTCTCAGTAGCCCCTTACCCTCCCTGGTCACCGTCCCATAACCAAGTCATTTATTCTGTGCTTCTGAATTGAGTCCCCGCTAATACACGGCTTAGTGGGACAGATACTGTCTATCCCGCGTGTAACTCATACTCCTTAGAGTGTTATTGCAGAGAAGTACAAACACAAACACAAGGAGAGCAGTAAAATGAGCTCCCCTGTACCTGTCACCAGTTTCAACTCCGACCAGCTCGTAACCAAACCTGATTCACCTGTATCCCCGACGCCGCACTCCTGCGTCACGTTAAAGCAAATCCCCCTACGCTCAGACCATTCCATCTACAGGTGTCTCCGTGTGCACCTCCAAAACCTAAGGGCTCTTTTAAACATAAAGATGAAACTATCCTCATGCCCCCAAACAAATAAACAATAATTCCTTAATACCACGTATCTCATTCATAACTCATGCGTCTTTCTATTTTTCATTAACTTCACACATGGGAAGTATGTGACTTTGAGATAAAATAAAAAAATATTAATACTTTTCAAAAGTTACAATTCTCCCCCGTTTCCTTAAAACCAGTTCTCCCCTGTGCATGACTGGAGATGGTGGAGTGCGTCGCATTCAGGAGTGGGTCGGGAAGGCCTGCTTCCAGTAAAGTCCATAAAAATTCCGAACAATGTACACCGGTCAGGAGTGTCCAGCCCCAGGGAGTCAGGTGTACTCCTGCCCCCCACCTGATGCACAAGGCCCTGACGACATCCACCCCCAGCACATGGTTGTCTGACCTTTGCTTGCAGACCTCCAAAAATAACTCCCTACTTTAGAAAGCACCAATTTCAATTTTGGACAGTGCTAATTATTATTAGTATAAAAATGAGTGTTTAAATAAGCTAATATACATAGGAATGGCTTAGTCCGGCACATAATTACACACTCGAGAAACAGTAGCTACTGCTAATTACAATATTATCAAGCTTATCATTACTGGTGCTCATTTATTGAATGCGTATCGGCCAAGCACTGTCCTAAGGGCCTCACCCACGTGTATACTCCTTCACCGATTCTTACAGTGCCTCCCAAGGTGGCTACTATCCCCATGTTTTATGTAAGGAAACCCCTGATTGGCTCAAGGTCCAGCAGCGAGGCAAAGGCTGATCTGGACAAGGTCTCTACTCCCAAAGCCCATGCTCATAGCCGTACATTACTAGAAAGTTCTCAAGCTTGAACCCAAGTCTGTCATCTTAGGATTTTCTCCCGATCATCATACTGCTGTCTTCTCATCGCAACAGAACAGGCACGCTGCTTGTCCTGAGGACAGATGGAATCTGTCCCCTACGATTCTGTGTGGCCAACCTAAACACGATCCATTCCCTCAGCAGCTCTTTACAAGTTACCTTCTCTAAGCAAAGCCCAAGAGGTAACAGCACGAGTAAGAGCTGAAAGCCCATCACGTAGTTCTAAGAAAAACATAAAATCTTGTCTGACTTGGGAGCTCAAGTCCCAGAGGGCAGTGAGGGAGGGGCGAGCCTCACGTCTTGCCCAGGGCCCCGCCCGGTCACACACGCCACGTGTTACGTGAACGGCCTGTGGGGTGTTTGAGGCCAGTCTCACCGAGGCCAGAACACAGCAGGGACATCAAAGCGCCATCTTCCGACAGCATGTCCCTTTAAAAATTACCTTTTTGTTAGAAGCTCTCTGGGCTAGGGTGATGTCAATGGGGCAGATTCTGCCTTTCCTCACGACAGGCTCTTGTCCGGGGAAGGTCACCTGATAGGCAGGCTGCAGTCTCTCCAGACACCTGAAATGAGCATCAGCGAGCTGTGGACAGGTCAGCTGGCGTGCACCGCTCCCTCCACCCCACCCCATTCCCGCCAGCTGGCAGCGGGCGCCGGTTCAGCCTGGGCTGCACGTTAGACTCACTCAGATGGCCCAGGGAGCTGCGCTCACGCCGACCACGTCCGAAACGGACTGGGCACACGTATATTTTAAAGCCTCTGAGCGTGGCCAAGGCCAAAACTCATTGACTCAGAGGACAGAATGACAGTGACTTGAGACCCTGGACACTGCCCACTGGCCTGGCCTTCTAGAAGCTACCAGGCTTCTCTGTGGAGTTTACTGCCTCACCCAGCCTGGTCAAGTGCACTGCACATTTCTGACAAGCTCCAATCATGCACCTTCCGCAGAACACGTCTTCTACCACAAGGAATTTCTGCCTCTTATCTAACCAGACTGCCTCTTGCTGTCGTATGTGTTAGGATCGGCAAGATTCTTCTATCGGGGGCCAGACAGCACAGATTTTAGGCTTCAAGGGCCATGTGGTCTGCTGCAAGCACCACCCCACAACAATCAAAAATGGGGAGGCTGTGCTCCAACAAAACCTTATTTACAACAACAGGTGGCAGGCCAGACCTGCTGATAGAAATTAGTTTGAGTTTTGGAAAGAAAAGAATGCAAGAATCTTTCTTTGGAAGACTTTAAGACAAGGCCGCCCATAGCCTTCTTTTGGCTGCTAAATCGATTTGAAGCTCTCGTTTTTAATTACTGTACTTTCCCTTTCTCCCCCTCACATTCTGTATTGTGTTGGCTCAAATCGTGCCTAAGACTCCCCAAGTCAGAATGGCCCAGGCGCGAGCTGACTGCCATGGTGTGATCACGACTCTCACGCCCAGTGTGGTCACTGTGAAGGGGAGGGGCCGGGACGTCGGGGACGGGCCCCACCCCCCACTACCTGGTCAGCAGGCTGTCCCATGGAAGCTTCGCAACTGTGTGCTGTTCGCTTTTCTCTAAGATGCTGTCACTCAGGACGGGGTCCAATGTCACGAGACTAACGAGAAGGAAGAGGCAATTGAGAAATCCTGGCCCCCCTGCCCTGCCCCATTCTGACCCAAGGGCCAGCTCAGGGTTCATCTCTTCTCCTCATGTCTTTTACAGTCTCTCAGGATTCTCAGAGCAGATTACGGGCCCACGGTCTGGGCAGCAGCGTGCCGTACGGCTGGGAGGGGCGGGCATGCCCTCCTGGCGCAGGGGAGAAGCAGGCGCTGGAGGGCGGGAAACACGGAGGACCAGCATTCCCGGCTCAGCTCTACCACGAACGAGCCATCGTTGGGCCAGCGCCGCCTTCCCATCACTAGGATGGCTTTTCAAAGTAAAGAAAAAGAAAATGTGCAACGCTCTTCATTGAGTCGTTTGCCTTCGGTGTCTACTTACTAAGAAAACAGAGAAGACCAAAGGCGACAGTGACTGCGGGCAATTCTTTAAAGTGAGCATTTTGTCCCTCACGACAAGCACCAGCAGTGGGTGGAAAGGAGATGGACGTGTTCGGCCCGCAGTCAATGCTGACGGCACAAGTGAAGCTGAACGCCCCCCAGGGCTGTCCGACCTGTGGCCCCCCCTGGGCCACGCCGGAGGAAGGATCGCCTCGGGCCACACATGAAACACACCGACACTGAAAGGCGACACAGTCAAAGCCGTCCTGGGCCGCACGCGGGCCACAAGCTTGCTCTGGACAGTAACTCTGGTGTCCGCAGCCCGCGGTACAGAGACCACCGGGGCTGTGACCTCCCGCAGGCCCCTCCGCGAACTGTCCACAACGGGCACTCACGACGCAGGCAGGGTCCCTGGCGCCCACTCACTTGTTGTTGTCGGCATCAACCAGGTCATTTCTCTTGGCGTAGTTGACGATGAGCGTCCGGACCTCACTGCCCTCGAGAAGGCTCCCCTTCCTGGGTGAGGAGCGACCAAGGGGTTAGTGCATGCGGGGCCAGCGGACAGAATGCTGACACCAGCCCTCGGGCCCTGCTCCGCGGGGCGCTCTCCCGGCCTTCCGGGCTCTTCCCTCTTCCCCACCAGGGTGAGCAGGACCGGTACAGGCAGAAAGGCAGAGACCTGCTCTCTCACTTAGTCCAGAGATACCTTCCGGGAGAGGAGGCCTCAGCGGGCTCTGGGGGGAGGGAGGCCAGGGCGGAGGGGCCTTTGCTGGTCACATCATGGGACTCTACTCAGGCGACAAGACCTACGGGCCAGGACCCCAAGCAGGCAGAGTGGTGCCGCTCTCCAACAACTCACTTGTGGCCAGACTCCTGGAAGAGCAGGCTCATGCTGGCTGGGACACAGAAGAGGGGTTTTATGTCTGGAGGGTGATAGGGCTGCTCCCCGCTCCCCTCCTGGACAGTCTGGGAGGTCAGGGAGGGCTCGGGAATGATGAAAGACGTGATCCTAAACCCAGAAGGAAAGGAAAACCACATTTCACCCTAGGGTCTCGGCCAGCCCCCGTCCCCAGCCCGGGGGCCCAGGGCGGCTGGGCGGTGGCGACCAGCCCCCCACTCACCTCGGGTGCTTCCAGTCCACGGCCACGATGCTCTCCACACCTTTGCTGAGCTCCTTCACCTGCAGAATCTGCTCCTGCTGCATGTGCTGCAGAAACTTCGAGAGCTAAGGGAGAGGGCCGGTGGTGGGGACCTCATCACTCACGTATACACTGACAGACGCTGAGCTGGGCAGGTCCGGGGTGGGGGTCAGGGGACATGGGACAGTCCCCGCCCTCATCCAATTAGGACCTGGGAGGCTCCCACCTGAGGGTGAGGGAGTGAGAGGCTGCTAGAGACCAAGGGGTGAAGCTTTTCAGAATTGTCATCGGACACAAAGCGGTCAGAAGTGGGGGGGTGCCCGCCCACGGCCTCAGCGCAGGGTGAGTTTTCTTCCCCCACCCACGCCTGGAATCAGCCTGAGCCCAGGACAGGGCTCCCTGGCGTATATCCAGCTCACGCCCCGGGGCGCCCGCACGCTTCCGAGGTGTGCAGAGCTCTGCTTACCTTTTTGTAGCTTGACTTCTTTATGTCCAGCTGTCTTCCTTCAGGGCTGGTGACAGGTGGAAAGGGCAGGTTAAGCTAACAAGGCGGTGACGGTGGGACCTGCCCGACACTCTTCCTCAGCCTTCTCCTCCAAGTTCAGTTCAGAACTGTCTGCCCAGTGGCGGCATGATAGAGGGACACAGGCTTTGGGACACTCTGGTCATTGCTGTCCAACAGCCCTTCCCATAAAGATGGACTATTATCTCTCTCTATTACCCAACACGGATGCCACTAGCCACATGCACCGCCTGCTGCCTCGGGGCTGCAGGGGCAAAGTAAAGTCGTGAAAGTCGTGACAATAGAGACGGCATGGCCTGCAAAACCTCCACATTCACCCCCGGCTCTTTACAGAAAGGGTTTGCTGGTTCCTGCCCCAGTTTTCGTGGGGAGGCTCCTGGTGAAAGCTGTGCTCCCCACCGCTCCCCAAGTCTTTGCTCAGCACGGGACACGCAGTGGCAGTGGGACGCACAGGGAGCCCTTCCAGAACCCACCCCGGGTGAAGAGCCTCCACCCAGCAAGGTCAGGACAGATGACGAAGTGCCCGCCACACACTCCAGACCCCACCCTTTGTCCAGGACACCTGACAGACACCCACAGGTTAACAGGAAGGGAGTGACGGGACAACCAGTCTTTACAGAACAGAGCAACATTCTCGAAAAGAAGGAAGTTCAGAGTCAGGGTAGAAATGGGTGAGCAAACCTCCTGATGTGACATGTATTGAGTGCTCACTGAACGTCGGCTACTGAGTCCTGACAGTAGTCCTTCGAGTGTGGACATGGGGGCTCGCAGAGGCCCCCGCTGCGACTGCCTGGGGTGCTGTCTCGAAGCCCGGGTCCTGAGCGCACGTGACACTCCCCGTCCCAGCGGCCCGGGTGTGGGGGTGGGCTGGGGACTTCGCACTACTCTCCCCCCGATACAACCTAGCCCGGCCCAGCCACTGTTCAGGATGCGAGTGAGGGGGGAACGCTCCAAAGCCTCCGGTCAGAGAGGCTGCCCCCAGACTCCTCCCGGACAGGAAGCCCTGCCCGATGCGTGGCAGCTGGCCCCGAGTCACTGCCCCGAGCATCTGGGGACTTTTGACCTGTGTTTCTTCGTGGCCCTTTCGCTGGCTACAGTTTAAGTTTTGGAAACCCAGGACCCACCTCATCGGCCAGATCAACCCTCCTCTCCACTCTCCCCACAGCACGCCCCTCCACCGATTCCCCTGCCGGCCCTGGCCTGGCCGGTGACCAGGGGATAAGACAGGGGCCTGCGCCGTGCCCCCACCCCCGCCCCGTGCCCCATGTACCAGCAGGAGAGCACGTGGCTGCCCAGGAAGGTGCTGGTGAGCAGCGGCAGGTCAGCCTTCCGGACTCGGCTCTTCAAAGCATGGAGGAAGCATCGCTGTAACAGTTCGTCCATCTGCTCTGCAAGGACAAGACGAGGACCCCATCTGTCCTGGGGTCCCAGGAGGCAGGGCACGCCACCCGCTCCGGCCCCACCCTCCCACTCAGCTCCAGGGGGAACCGGCTCCCTGGGGCCCTGAGCCTGTAGAGACACGACCCCAGAGGGGGCATCCACCCCCAGTCCCGCCCCCACCAGGAGCCAGTGCTGTGACAGAAATGTCAGGGGCTCAGTGGGTGGAAATGACCCAGATGGCAGGGCAGGGGGTTCCCGGTGAGGCGTCACAGGGCTGCCGCACCACCCTCACCAAAAACAAGGACGGTCCCCTCCTGTCCCACAGTCAGGACGAGAGCGCTTCTCACGCTGCCAGAGCGATACCTTGAAGGGTCTTGCAGTCCGCGGGGTCTGGGTTCAGACCCCCGACGCCAGGGTCTTCTGCAGCTTCTGACAGGGTCTGCTCCCCACACAGCTGCTGCTGCCCCCTGACCTCCTCCTCCACTCCCTGCAGTGTTGGGGGGCTCAGGCCACTGGGTGGGGCATGGTCTGCCTGGCCAGATACCTTCTCCTCACTGGGATCTGGGGGATCCACGGCCAGTGGGGGGGCCACGGAAGGCGGAGAGGACTTGTCTCCAGACCGCCTGGGAAAATCTCATGTCAGAACATCAAGCAGCAACCACAGCCCTTCCCAGCCTGGGCCAGGGGTCCCGAGAGAGGGAGAGCCACATACAGCGGGTGGAGACTGGGGAGGACAGAGCCTGGGCTCATTTCCATTCTGCTCCCCACTGCGGGCCCAGAAAGGTCCCAGGCCGCTGACCCTTCTCTCTGAATGGGGAGAGTAATTCTGACCTCCTCCCTATCTCAAAGGAATGACAACACTGTGAATACACATCTGGGGACAGAAAAGATGAAAGAAGGAGTAGTTGAAGAGAAACCCCCCCACCCCAAGCGTGCCCATCATGTGAGTTAAAAATAACAGCACTCTGAGTTAAATAACAAAATTAAGATCACAAATGTTATCTGTAGGACCGGTGTGGTGAAATACGGACACCTAAGGCTCACATATGTGACACCGTACAAATCACCTGGATGGCCCCAAAACCAGATGATTCAGTGTGGAGTCGGCGCACACGCTAACTCGCAGCATGGAGATCACAGTGGTTTCCTGCCACTCAACCTTGGGAACCCAGGACCAAAAGCGACACCACACAGCGGAGGTGTAGAGGTGAAAGCACAAAGCCTGATCTTAGCCAGGATTGTGTAAATCACACTCAGTTCGAGCTGCAGCAAGGCCTATGAGCATGGTGACCAGGGAGGCCGGAGCGTTTGTTCGGGCTACTCCGATCAGGGAAATAACACGGATACTTTTTTACAAGGTCCGGGGTGAGTAGGGGCTGAGGCAGCCGCTGATGAAACAGCTCAGACACGTCACCTGGACTGCTGCTGCTGAGACTGATGGTTAGAAAACAAGATGCTGGGACAACATTAGGAAGCAGCCTTCAAATGTCTCCTAAAACCCAGGCTAATGAGAGTGTACCCCACAAAGCAGGGCTCAGCCAATACTTGTAAACTGAGTTAACGCCAAGACAGGGCTACAAACGCAAGGATGAACCCACACCAGCAGGCCGCAACACTGAGCTGAAGACCGGGCACGGTGCTCTCAAGAACAGCACTATTTCCCGTCTTGGTAAAATGACGAGAAGACAACCTGAAAATCAACTGGCGTACAGCTCCAGGAAGCACCTGCTACAGGGAGAAAGCGTGCCGTCCTCACTGGAGAGGAGGTCTACAAAGTGACACTGGAACAACGCAAGAGCAGCCCTCACCCTGGTGCCTGGGTCAGCTCTGCTCTGATTCGGACTCAGGAGTGAGAACTTCTGAGCACTCATCGCGAGGCGAGAAGCTGCCCGAACACGCGTAGCCAGTGAGGCCAAATCGACTATCACTGTACCAGGAGGCAGACGGACAGCCCCTGAGGCCTCCTTCCAGCCCTAGGATTCTACGATCCACCTGGAATATAGTCAAAGTTCTCTGTCATTTCTTCCCCAAAGAGGGGAAAAAAAATTGTTTTTCCACGTTCAGCAAAGAAATTCATGTCTGGGGTCAGCAACGTGCCGAAGGACCCAGCAGGGACCACAACTCTGACCTCTGCACCTGGGCCCCAGGCTCCCCTCACCCACACAGCTGTCTGGAAAACAGAGGAGACACGGAACCCACCACAGGTGGTCCTGGTAGGTGTGGAGCACACAGAGGCCCCTCCCCTTCAGGCCTGACGTCAGCATCTCAGACGTGGACATGGCGGCGACTCCGATGGCAACGGGGGCTCTAGGAGGAGGAGGCCAGGGACAGGGGTCAGGGAGGGTCCTTCCAAGGGGGCGTGAGAAGACCCTGCTGCAAATGTGAAGCATGCACTCATAACAAAACTCAGTCCACCTCCATTTCTTCGGATTACCTATAAATAAGAAGTTTCAAATGTCCCGTGACCAAACCTTCCCCTTTTGTGTAAGTAATGCCCCTGCTGATCATGGTCACGGTGTTATTCCTGTTATGAATTAAACCCAGACGAGACCTGAGAGGATGTGAAGTCCCCTTTCTTTAATTTCAAAAAGGTAAATTACCTCCCCTGCCTAAAAGAAGGCATAGCATCCTACACTGGAGTTCACACAGCTAAGCTAGGCTGGGGGATGTCACAGCGAGGAGAGAGGGGACTCACAGTGGCAACAACTAGGGGGGTTCCTTCCAAACTGGCTCTTTGTAACAGGACTTGCTCTGTGTAACCATCTGTCTAAGAGCTGCACATGTGTAGATGTCACAAACAACCACATTTACAGGAACTACAAAAAGTCCCAAAACCCAAACGGGAACTCTGTGTCATCCCAGTGTCACTCATCACCTGTAAAAACCGGTCACCAGCTAGGTCACACTGGGGGGATACACAGGCTGGGCAAGGTCACCTGGGCTTAATTAAGGGAGAGGATTCAGGGACAGAGTCCCCAGCACCTGAATCTAAAAGAAAATGTTTGTGAACTTGGTGGCTCCAGTTCCCGGGCCCACAGGTCAATTCCTGCCACCGAAACTCTGAATCTGGCCCCTTTCCAAGCTCCGAAAAGAGGGGTGTTTTCTTCCAACCCCAGAAGGATCGATGGCTCAGGAACTACAGTCCCAAATGTGCTTGTCACTTTAAAAACCTCCTTTGCCTGTGCCACCAATCGCCCCCAAGCTTCATCCCATGTATATCCTAAAGGCCACCTGAGCAGCCCACATACACACCTACACAGTTTTCTCTTATTTTGGGTAGAATACTGGGGGAGAAAACAATGACACCATCATTTTGCTACTCAGAAACAGGGAGGGAACATTTCTTGGTGCTTGGTTCCAAAAGGTTCAAGGGAAACAGGAGACTGTGCATAGCAAAAATAAGATCTTTAAACACAGACCCCTCCCATGCCTACAATCTCTCTCCCCCCCTCCAAAGAAGCAGTGAGTAAAACATTTTCAACTCAAGATGACACAAATAAAAACGACCCATCCTGCCCAGTGCTGTTGGTGAGCATGTAGGGAAATCAGCCCCCATATCCTGCAGGTGAGAGTGAAAACTGGTACAGCTTTTGTATAGGGCAACAGAAAATGTGCATGATCTTCAGCCCAGCAGTTCTGCTTCTCAGTATCTATTCTAGAAAAATCCTGACACGTGTGTCCCTAGAGGCATCAGCAAGAGATATGAGTAGTTTGTGACAGAGACATACTGGAGGCAACCTGAACGCCCACTGGGACAGGACCTCCTGGGCACCACGGAGCAGGTAAAAGGGTTCAGCATCCTGGGGCTTGCTGACGTGGAAAAGATCCGCAGTATCGTAAGTGAAAAGCAATATAAAGTGTAGCTCGGTTTGTATCTTTCAACATACAAACCCAAAGCATACACTTCTTCTTGTCATCCTTTAACCATGTCTTTGTAAGCTGTCAACCCCCACCTCCTCCCCAGTTTGACCTAAGTTTTCCCCACAAAGGTGCAGGGGCTGGCACCATACCTGTTGCCCACCAGGGCCACGGCACACAGGTCACCCTTCTGTACCTGAGGCAGACCAGCAGGGGGCACCACCAGCCCAGGCAGCATCAAATCTGCAGCGAACCAGACACCAGCATCACAACCTACACTCCGGCTCCATCTAATTCCACGTTTCATCTCATCACTTAGTCATTCACTCAACAAACATTTTTGAAGTACCAACTATGTCATTTGTAATGAAGATAAAAACTGGCACCCTGAGGAGACCTGTTCCCTTTAAGGGGCCTGGTGGTCAAATGGAAGCAATTTAGCTTGTTGATTTCAAGTATAGCATGTGGCAATTCACGAAGTCCTTTCACATCACTCATCTTATTTCAGGCCCCACAAAAGGGTCAGAGAGGCCCACAGGGCTCATGGGAAAAGTCCCATGAGAGGTCTAACACACATGGGGGATAAATGCCATTTTGCAAAAGTAGGAATGCAGGAAACAGGTACATTCCATAAAGTAGTGGCCCTTTCTTAGTAGGTACAGCCAGCAGCCAGAATGCAGGAAAACCCTCTTACCTGCTCCCCCGACCAGTTTCTCGAGCACCAGAGGCCACGTGGTGAACGTTGGCAGAAGATCAGGATAGGACCACAGCGTGTACACTGTCCAAAAAGAGACCCAGAAAACACATACTGCCAAAATGTCATCTCCCGGGGGCCTGGCAAAGCCAAACACTAAGATTGTTTTAATCAGGATATAGAAAAAAAAAAAATTAAACTCAAAGCTAGAGAGAAAGTTGTGAGGGTTGCCCAAAGAAGTTTCATTTTTGAAGAAGGTAGAGACTTAAGAAATTGGGGATGACTTGAGACTTGGATGGCAGCAGCAGAAATTAGCCACAGTAGGTAAAAGCGAGGACACAGACCCAATGAGGACTCCATTTATTATCTCAGGAGCAAGTACCCTAAGAACAGGGCACCAGGCTGTTAAGAAATTTTGAAAGTTTCCCATGTTTCCATAGTGATTAGACATAAAACCTTTAGCTCAGAAAGGGTCTGTGTTTGCAGGGCAGCAAAATGGGGAGGGGGGCAGGAGTGAGTGGCCTACGGAAGCTGTATTGCACTCTCGAAGCCAAACTTGGAGAAAGAAAAGGCCTCAAGTGACAAAGCAGGTGTCAGCAGCTATGGAAAAGAGGAAAGAACACTGAGCCTCTGAGATCTGTCACAAAGAGAGAAAGCGAAGAACTCTGAGAGCCAGGCAGAACCTAAGACAGACTCCCAGTGAGACAGCCTCACTGCAGCCCATCACTAAGACAGCTCGGTAGGTAATGTAATAGATCCAGCTTCTTTCCTGTAACAGTATCTCTTCGGTAGCTTAAGGAAATCTTGCTAGTGATAGTTTAAGAAACATTTGTGTGTTCCCTTAGCAACCACCCTCTTTCTGTGTTAACCTTCCCCCTCTCCACTTCCTAAAGCAGTTTCTGCTCTTGAAAGACCCAATTCTAGAAATACTAGGTCCCACAAAACCCTTAGGAATGGTATTGGGAGATTTTCAACTTGTTTGTTTTAAGGGAGACATGCTAATGGAAGAAAAAAGGAGAAACAGATATTGGACAAGGACTACAGTAACGGCCATCTCCATCCTACTGCCGTACCTGTCGGATATAGATTTTTCTCCAGTTCAAAGAGGATGGGGTTACCGCCACGCACGTACACCGTTACTGCATCCCCTCTGTGAGCATACAACTTCACAACGGTGAGGTCCTCCTTTGCCGGTACTAACTCAGTGACCTGATCGGTCCCGAGAGTGGGGAAAGCAGCTGTCACATCAGCCCGAAGCTTTCTCCTGCAGAAAGCACACCGATCTCTGGTATGAATGCCGCCTGGATGGAGTTTAACAAATACTGAGGACTTACAAAATCACGAGGGCCAAGGAATGATGGTCTGATTTATGATGCCTATTCTCACACAGGCTCCCAAAACATCCTATCTCTGTTTCTCATCCAATGTCTCATGGAACTGAGACCCCGTGAACAACCCAAATAGCATGACACCGGAAACTCCACCCTGCCTTCCTGACTTCATGCCTCACTCCCCTCTGACCCCCTCCTGTCTCATATGTGCTTGGCACATGGGTCGGCTTAGGATTAAATAGCTATACCAGGGCGCCGAGAATGACAGCTATAAAACACTGGTTCTAAAATTGCCAGCAACGTATGGGCATGGGCAACACTGTCAGAACAGATACAGTTCTCTCCACCTGTGCCTGACCCTCTCCCACTTCACCTGCCATCTCTCCTGCCAGCAGTAATCCCTAGAGTCTAGTGACTAGACACTTCTACTTGATGGTGTACTTGTAGTTCTCTGTGCCCCATCAGATCTCTCCCAGGGGACTCTTAAACTCTTTGGAGGACAGGGACCCTGTATTGCTTCATTTTTGCATCCTCCACAATACCTTAAATAGACTGCAGCCTATAAGCGCTGATTGAATGACGTTTTTTGGTTTGGTTTTAACTCACTAGAATATCCAAAGGACAGCCTGGAAGACAAATCAGGCCTTGCCCCATCTTCATCGTCAAAATGTGTCAAACACACCCTGCCCCGCTGGGGTCCCTGCCCCGCTGGGGTCCCTTCCCCGACTACACGCCTCGGCCTCCACCCCGGGCAGGCTGACCCGGCCCCTCGTGGGCGGAGCAGGCCCCGTCTCTCCCTCACCTGTCCGACCCCTTGATGGCCGTGTTAGACTTGACCCGAAAGGCCTTGGCAAACATGTCTGCTGGAGTTGCCTGAGGAAGAGCAGAAGAACACAGAACCTAGGGGCTGTCAGGAAAACGAGAGCGCGGCGCCTCCCGAGCCCGCTGCCCTGGAGGCCGCCATGCTGGAGCCCGGCTGGGAAATGAGCCCGGCTGGAAACCCGGGCCGCGCAGCTTCGCGGCCGTAGCTGCTGAGGCGGCCGCGGCTGCCCCCTGGTGACGAGGCAGGAAACTGAAGCGGAGCGGGACGGGGGCGGGGCGGGGCGGGGCGGGGCGGGGCCCAAGGGAGGCGGGGCGGGGCCCAAGGGAGGCGGGGCGGGGCCCAAGGGAGGCGGGGTCCACTCCACTCAGCGTTAAAGTGAGCTAGCTCAGTAGTTCTGCCAGCTCCGGTTCCATTCAATTTAGTTCAGTTTCACAAAATTAATTGAACTCGTGTGTTTTATTACACTTGCAGGACTCTTGAATGTTTTTCTTAAGGGCTTTTGTTTATTAAATCTTTGCAGTATCCTGCACGCAAAAGGCCTTGTCTACGATTTTCTCCTTCCTGTGTTGTTAATTCACATGGGGTGAGAATAACAGTAACAGACCCACTCTTGTCCCAGATTTGCCCCTCGTGGTATGAGTAAACTAAAATCCAAACATTACAGAGGATCTTTAAATGTATTGTTTTAATTATTTAAAATATCTTTTGGCCATTTGTATATACCTTTTAGGTTTAAGGGTTGGGGGCGGAGGATGTTTCCAAAGTAATTATGTTACTCGGGAGTTTGTTTGTTACAGGCTCTGTACTTTGCGGATGTCTTAGAAGGGGCTTCCAAGAACAGGCAGGTATCTTACATGACATGTGGCTAATCCATGGTAGGTAAATCGTAGCAGTTTTGAAATTACTGGAGCGGGGCTTTGGAGGGGAAGAAAGGGCGTGAACGGTGCGGAAGCTGCCTGCTCAGGAGCCGGAGCGCACAGGGCAGCGCTCAGTGCCAGCTGTGGAGGCTGCTGCGACTTCCCTCCCAGCTGCACTGTTAAAACAGGGGCTCTTTGAAGAAAGGCTCAGGTCGCTAAGGTTAGAGATTTATGAAGCTCCTGTGATCTGAGGTGTCCACGTAAGTACTGAGAACAGCGGTTATTTCATAGAAATTTTCACTCTCCGAGCTGGAAGGGACCTCAGCAACAATCCACTAGTCCAAACCTTTGGTTGCCATGGGACTTTCTTCAAACAAAAACTTCCACGGGAGCCCGGATACAAACCCATATGAAAACAGAATTATTCTGGTTGGGAGGGCACAACAAAACCACCAAATCTGATTCATAAAATTAGAAAAAATTAAAAATCATCGTGGAAGAGAACATTTTTATTTATATCAGAGACTAAAGCAACATTGATCATAAAGAATAACGTTCCCCAAACGAACCATTCTTAATTTATAAGGTGAAGAGCCTTTGGATTTTAAGGGCATGTTTACTTGGAGGCATGAGAACAGAAAATACGACTTTTAGTCACACGGAAATGAGTCTTGGGTGAAAAATTTCAATTTATGGAGTATGCTATGCTAGTTGGGGACAGGGAGTCCTTAAGCCCCACCAGGTGGCGCCCGCGTCCAGCATTTGGAAAACAAGGCATTTTGCTCGGCAGGTATGGAAAATCCGGTCGGATGTCGCGCTCAGGAATACACCACTTGTGTTCTTCTATTTTAACATCTTTCTCTCTCATTTTCATCGCAACGATCAAAATCCGCTTAATATGATCGTTACTGAGGTGTCTTAACTTTTCAGAAAACGACCCATCCCAAAGAAAAAGGAAAAGACTTCCGGGGTGCCGGGTGCTGCAGGGGGAAGGCTGGGAATGTGCGGGCTTCAAGTTCAGGGTTCGCCAGCTGGAAGGTCCCGAGGAAGCACGACTGCGCTGCCCCAGTGTCCTTATCCCTGAAATGGCTCTTTGAGCCCTGCCCCCGTGGCATCCCATCGCCGGGGCCGGGGTGGGGGTGGGGGGTGCCGAAAATCCTCAGCATGAATTCCGGATCCCGGTGAAATCTGTGCAAGACAGCTGTCGTCTCCTACGGTTACTGAGATTCAATGAGCCAGTGCCATGTTCGGAGCCGCTGGGACAGTGTCACCAACCGGGCTTATTGTTGTTACTCTCCTCCGTCACTCATTACCCTGAAGATGGGGGGCTCAGTGGGGACATCTAAGAAATGACACACTTTTTCATTCATTTTTTATTCACATTTAAGAGAGGTTTTAGAACTCCAGGCTGCAAGGTGCTAAGGGGGCAGCCGACTAACGAGGTAGACAAGGTGGCTCAGTGCCACTTTCACAATAAACCCCCGGAGCCCCTTTTCCCGACCCGCGGGGGGCCGCGGCGCGTGTCCCTCCGCTGGCCGCCGGCGAAACCCCGCCGCTGGCCGCCGGCGCCCGGCCTTGGCCTTGAATCTGCCGGAGCCCGCGCGGCGCTCGCAGCCTCGGGCCCCGCCCCCGTGCGTCACTCCGTCCTGCGCAGGGGCGGTTCCCAGGGGCGTGGCCCAGTTGCTAGGCGACCGCGCCGCTCCCCCGCCCGCCCCGCTCGCAGCTCCGTCCCCTCCCGGCCGCCGCTAGGAGCGAGCGAAGGCGCGCGGAGCTGCGGTGTCTGCACTCGCGTCCCCAGGGAAGCGTCGCAGCCGGGGAGACCGCCGCCCCAGCGCAGGTGGACGCTGCCCGACGGACCCTCCAACCGCCACCCCTCCCCGCGGGGGGCCGCGAGCTAGGGGATGGGAGGCACGGCTCGCGGGCCCGGGCGGAAGGATGCGGGGCCGCCCGGAGCCGGGCTCCCGCCCCAGCAGCGGAGGTAACGGGCTGGGGGCGCCCGATGGAGCGGCCAGCGCTGGCCGGCGAGGTCGGGGGGGCGGTGGGAGGCCTGCGCCCCCTGCAGGAGGGACGCGGGAAGGGGTCCGAGCCCCGCCCGAGGACCAGCCCACCCTCTTCCTCTTCCTTCCCGCCCCTCCCCCAGGCCCCGGGGAGCGAGGGAGGGGGCTGGAGCGCAGTTGGCGGGAGGAGGTCCCAGCCTCGGGGTTATCTCGGCAGCCCCAGATCGGGGGTGTACGGTAAGGAACTCTGGGGGGCTTTTTGGCAAACTGGGGGAGACGGGGAAGAGTCGCTTTCAGAGCCGCCCTGTTGCTCAGAGCAGAGAGCAAGGGCTCAACTCTTGGGGCTTTGCGTGGAGGGCTGCGGTTTGGCTTCGGATGTGCAGGTGAGGGGCGCTGCTGATGGGGCGTGCGGTGGGTTCTATTTTGAGAGCTTCTCCAGCTTGCATTGTGTTTTAACCTAAATTTAGGGGAGAAGGGACCCTTCCTCGCTTCACTTGCGAGGAGACTTCCTTCGGTAATTTCCTCTGGCGATTTATAGGTCTGTGTCCTTTGCTCTGTGAAGTGGGTGCCAGCCCCGTTTTGTTTGTTTGTTTTTTTATGCTGTTGGCCAAGAGTCAGCCACATCCAGAATATTTGGTTCTTGTCAGTGAAGCAGTTTTCGTTAAAGGTGTAAGTGATTCTATCAGAACGTGAGACCGTGTTTTTAAAAAGAACATTCCAAAAATATGTGTAGGGTTTTGGGTTTTTTTACTCTTTATATTCCCATAACACATCAACTAAGAAAACTCTAGAACTAATATTACAAAACAGTTTCTAAAGGCAACTAAAATATTCCAGTTTATTTTAAAAGATTAAAAAAATATTTTCCCTCTGTGACCGGTCATCGTCATTGTGTTTAGAGTATATCATGTAAAAATGATAACGCTGAGATGCTGATGTGTGTAGCTGGGAAATCCATGTTCTTGGTGGCAGATGAAATACATTATTCAGGGCCATCTTGTGGATTAAATAAATCCTCTCCCTCTTTTGTGTTCCCTTAGGGTGGTGGAGGTGCCCGGTGTTAAAGGATGGAGCAATGCTCCTTAATCATGTAGCAGAAAATGCAGTGGGTCAAGAAGTGAAATTCAGTCAGTGTGTTTTGTGATTTAGAAGATCCCTTAGTATACCCTGTAGTTTTCACTGTATTTTCCTACAAGTTCAGGTGGATGTTAAATAGGTGAGTAGATATGTAAAAAGAGGAGAGCCCTAAGAAGGCCACTTTAGTTCTTGCCTGTAAGGTCTAGAAGTGTGTAACTGGAGCTATTCTTCCCGTTATGACGGGAAGGAAGGCAATGCAGCCAGTGGTGGAGCTGAGATTAGAAACCAAGTCTTCAAAGTACGGTTACCTCGACGTTTTTATTTTTCTGTTCTGGTTCGTGTCTAGGCTTGAGATTCAAACTAGCCTTCATTTTCGAGTAGTTCGTTAAATGAGATCCTTTTGCTGTAGTCATCTCCTTTTTAACAGCATCCAGAAAGCAAGACTGAAAACAAGTTTCAAAATACAAACCTAGACATGCTATACGTTCTTTAAAAAGGAAAAAAAAAGGAGGGGGGGGAGCAAAGTTAGGTTTCCTTTGCCAACACCCCAGTTGTTTGTGTTCAATGTCAGGACGCAGTGTATTTTATTATGTGTTCGTTGTTCTTTGTAGCAGATTTGAAGCAGTTAAGACACGGGATGCTTTGCACATAGAAATTTATGTACTTCAGTTACTGACAGATTTTATCTGTAATCCTTTCAACTAGATTGGGGGATGGTGTCTATGACACCTTCGTGATGATAGATGAAACCAAATGCCCACCCTGTTCCAATGTTCTCTGCAACCCTTCTGATCCACCTCTGCCCAGAAGACTAAATGTAAGTAAAGGAAGTAATTCTTGTGCTGTAATTGTCTTGGAAAGGAAGAAGTGCTACTCAATGCTCAAGCGACAGTTATATCTAGCTGGCAGCCAGACTCCTTGTATCCTTTGTATCCTTGTGTTTCTCTTGACTTTGGAATAATTCCTGTGGTATGAACTGAGCTTTCCAGGTTGATTTTGATTTGGAGCCTTCCTATTCCTTTCGCTCACTGGGATAAATATATGGGAGTAGGAAAGATATACTATTGCCACTTTTGTTTTTTTTAGGATGATGTATACATTGTATTACAAAGGCTCCATTTAGCAAAAGCAAGGAATAGAAATTATCCCCAAATTCATAGGTTTTGCAGATTCCCCCTCCCACACACACACACACACACACACACACACACACACTAGAAATGCAGTTCTAGCTTATTGGTATGCTAAAGAGAATCTTTTTTTGTTGCTGTTTTCCTTTTAAATTTATTTTTATTTGTAGTTAACATACAACATGATGTTAGTTTTAGGTATACAACATAGCGGTTCTGCATTTACGTATCTTGCAGAGTGATCAGAGTGGTACGTCTAGGACCCGTCTGGCACCATCCATGGTTATTATGGGATTATTGACGCTATTCCCTGTGCCGAGACTTATTTTGTAACTGGAAACCTGTACTTCTTAATCCCCTTCCCCTTTTCTGCCCAAGCCCCGCCCCGTACCCCTCCCCTCTGGCAACCATTTCAGGCACCATAAAAAACCTTAACAGTACAGTTTGGTTTTTGATTCATTTAGTCATTTTGGAGACTGTTTTACTTAAGATAATAAAATAATCCACTCATACTCCCTCAGCATCCACAGAGCGGCAAGAGAGCAGGGTTTGGACAAGGTCCATGACAGGGAGAAGCTGTCCTGTGACTTTAAAATCTGCTCCATAAAACGTCTAACCAACAAGCTGAATAGACAGATTTATAATATTTCTTCATGTTTCTGTGTTTAAGATCTAAAATTGTTTCTCCATGAAAACAATCTTCCTCGTCTTTTTCATAGTCCTTCCCAACTTTGGGGCAGCTTTTGCTAATAAAATCAGCCTTTTAACTACTTTCAAGGCTAATAATAATACAAAGTAGGGGCTATATATATTTGGAAGGCTGGTCACCCTATTTTTACTCTCTCTGGAGTGAAGTGGAGTTCCCTCCCATTCTCTGCCAGTTTATTTCTTTAATATGTAGAAACCTCTCAGAACCCCGAGCCGCCTGCTTATTCCTTGTATTGACTGTCACATTTCTTGGTCACTTGCTGCCAGTTAGCACCTCTCTGTAGTGGGAGGCTGCTATGTTAGCCTGTGACTTAAAGTTCATGTCACCTCGCATTCAGAGTTGGCCAGTGCTGAGCACCTTCCAGTAGGTCAAGTTAGGTTGTGTGTTTCGGGATCAAAATGAATTTCTTACTGTGTGGTTGCCATTCAGAGTCCCGGCTTTGGGGAAGCACAAGATTTTGGATTCTAACCCCATGGTGTCTTGCTGAAAAAAAAGGGGGTGCTTTTTGACCTCATGGTGACTCTTAGAGTTCACAATGCCATGACTTCAGCCCGAGACCCTATTGCTATTTGCAGAGTCTTTTAGTGTCCCTGTTTTCCGAGTTGCTCTTACATTCTCAATGTAAACCACTGGTGTCCAACCTTGTGGCTTCCCTGGGCCACGCTGAAAGAAGAATCGTCTTGGGCCACACATGAAATACACTCACTAATGATAGCTGATGAGCTGCGTGGGGGCGGGGGGGGAAGAAGTCACAAAAACAATTCTCATAATGTTTTAAGTATTTGTGTTGGCCACATTCAAAGCTGTCCTGGACCGCAGGTTGGATGTACCTGACCATCTTCTCATAGGGTTAAGTTTTGTGTTGCAGAGATTTGGGGTCAAACTAGGGAGAGAGTTGGGTTTTATATCTGGATGAGAAGGATATTTTTTTCTGATTCCTTAAGATCTTTAAGACTTGATTAACACAGTAGATGATTCTATTTGAAATGTCAAGAGACCTCCGATTCACAGTGTGTGTGAAGCATTCTTAAATAAAACACGATGAATGTGGCATTATCTGTCCCTCTGGATATACTTACATAGTTAAGCTACTTGGTAGAGTCCTGCACATTGCTTGGTTATTGTGATTATAAACCCAGACTAGAAACATAGCTTGTTTTAAAACTGTTATACTCTAACCTGTGTGAACATTGTAGCTCCTCCAAGAACCGTGGAAGGAAGATTTTATTTATAGCACAGCAGACTTGATACATAATTGATTCAGGCCAGCTTCTGAGTTATTTACAGGAAAGCGAAGAAAGCTAAGGAGAGGAGAACCCCTTCCTGTGTGGAAAGACTCCTTCCTGGAATTCTTCAGATTCACGGGAGATGCGAACCTCGATAGTCCATGGTGGGCGTGGGTTCTGTGCCCGGAGCCTCCCTCGTGGAGGGATGTGGGGTGCAGCTTGTGCTGAGGGTGTGACTGGGGTAATGGGACCGAGGCCGCCGTGTGAGGCGGAGGGCACAGCTGGCTAGCTGGACCAACAGAAAATCAGCGGGGGCAGGGCAGCCCCTTCTGGGTGTGTGAGGGGTTTTCTGTGAGATCTGGATACTTCTGTGTGTAGTTCCAGAGGACAAAATAAGACTTCCTTTGCTGGGAGAGAGATTGAGGCTCGCTTTTAGGAAAACCATGGGTCAGGAAATCCATGTGACATCCCTCATGTTACTGCAATGGAAGTTAAATTTCTGTCCTGTCTCTGTCATTAGTGCTGCGTGCCTGAGACCTCCTCTGTCACGCACAGGAGTGAAGGCCTGCAGAGCTGGTGCAGCCCCCGGGGCCGGGCCCTGGGCCGCAAATATCTTGTCCTCGGTGACGGCAGTTCCTAGAGAGTCAGGGCCCGGAGGAAAGGCATAGATCGGCCGTTCGAGTTCACATCTCTCTGGAGAGGTACCACATTGCATTGTACAGCAAGTCGAAAGCTGCATGTGGGCGAGGTGTCCTGCGTGTCCCCGGCAGAGAGTATATTTGGTACCAGACATCTGGTGAGGGGAGACTGGAGACACGCAGGCGGGCACCCGGGAGAAGGCAGAGGGCTGAGCGGGTGTGAGGGTGCACGGGAGTTTAAACCTCAGCGTGTTGGTGGTTTTAAAATGTTTCATGGCTTAGGAGGGGCTTCCACACATTATTGTAATTCGATTCAACAGCATACCACAAGGTAGTATTGTCTGCATTCTACCGGTAGAGAAACTGAGGCGAAGAAACTGGGCTGAAGCCCGGGCCCCCCGACATCTCATGTCTCCAGAACACGTTCCCAAGTCCAGCACTAAACAGTCAGATGCACTTCAGTCGGGGAGAGACGTTTTAGGGAAAACTGGCCGACGTGCGTGCAGACGCTCACTGTTCTGCAAAGCTACCTTAAAACCAAACAACTGTAATTCCCCAGTTCAGCCCGAGTGCCCTCCAATAGATGGTAGTTCCCTGAGAACCCCGGTTTTTGTGGCGCTCCATCCCCTAGTGAGGAGTAAACGTTCGTGTTCACATTGGGTGGATGGGCGGGACCTCCAGAACAGGAATAATTGTTTGTCTTGTTTCTGATGAGCAAAGTGCTGGGTCGTGTTCTGCATTTTAGCGAGGTGTTTAGATTCCGTCTGCAGGAGAGAACCTATTTTTTTTTTTTAACAATTCTGTGTTTTGCAATCAGCCGGATTTTTCCTGAGCCCCAACATGCCTCCTTACTCGGAAGCGCAAAGCCCTGGGAGGACCGCGGCCGGCCTGCGCGCCCCGTGTGTGTGCAGAAGCTCGTGTGTGTGCAGAAGCTCGTGTGTGTGCAGAAGCTCGCGTTTCCGCTCGCTCGGCTCGTGCGCAGACCGAGGAAATGACGCGAAGGGGGCGGGCGAGACGCAGCGCCCTGCTTTTATCGCTTCGATGAGGCGCCGTCTGCGGGAGCGGTGCCCACCCCCGTGGCTTTCATCCTGTTGTTGTGGATAGTTTCACCTTCTGTGCGGTGGTTTCTTTAAGAGGTCCGAGGCCGGCGTTGTTGGCTTGGGTCGCATTGAAATTCTGTTTTCTTAAAGCTTGTCCATCTGGGACCATTACCTTTACATTTCCATCCTGTTTGCAGATGATAACTACAGTTCCGAGCGCCCCGAGAGGGTCTCCCCCGGTCAGTCGGTCAGTCGTAGCGGCTGTCAGCAATCATGTGATGGACCAGGGGGCGGCTCCGCAGGCCCGGTAGCCCTCGGCGGCCTCTGGCGTATCCCATCATCTATTTTAACAACAGATTTAACAGGTTTCCCTTCGTGGTCCTGCTTGCACCTTTTCACATTTAAAAAAATTTATTTGTTTGTTTATTTGTTTATATTCGCGTTTGGCTTTGTTGCTTTTCTTTTCCTCCCTGTAACTTCCAAGAATCGTGTAGCGTTTCAGAGGCCTGCAGAGCACTTTCTCCTCTGGGCCACTGTCCCTTGCAGGCACAGGTGGAGCAAAGCCAGGTAACGAGTAGCAGTAGCGTGAACCCTGGTCCCTGAGGCTCCTCCTGGGGAAGAGGGCGTGTCTGCCTGCAGGAGGGAGGGAGAGGGACCTTTACCGCTTTAGGATGCTCATCGTCCTCAGATACACACAGAATTGGCCTCGGTCTCTCGGGCTCAGGACTCTTGGGACTCGATGACAGGACTTCACAGGCTGCAATAATGTATTTCGAGACCCGAGCGTAAATGCGGAGGCCTTGGTTAGTAAGTCCAGGCCGCGGCCAGCATTTAGCCTGACCAGGGGGCAGCACGGGCACGAGGCGAAGGGCCCTGGGCCGACAGCCCGAAGGCCTGGGCTCCAGTCCTGCCTCCGTCCCTTAGCGGTGCTTGTCCTTTACAGAACTCCTTGATGTGCAGTGTTTTGGTCCTGCTGTATGCCCTTTAAGATTTGGGGAGCTTCATGAAAGCTCTAATAAGCAACAGAAGGCAGGACGTATGGGGCGTGTGTAGGACTTTGTGTACAGATGCGACAAGCCGCACGTGAGAGGTGAGGTCGCTTGGCGTGGGCTCGGTGTAGCTCTAAGTGGGAGACAGGGGACTTGAGTTGGGCCTCGAAAGTGTCAGATGTGAGTGGATGGGGGTTGAGAAGATTCTCCACGGAAAGACCGACCCACCGGAAGGGACCTAGCCCGGTTAGGGTGTGGTAAGACCTTCCTGTCTGGGACCAAGCAAAGCGTCCGCAGGGGCTGGGGGGGGGGGGGCTGTAATACTTTGGGAGCCTGAGGATTAACACCAAGAAGTTTCTGGAGACTTCTGCTTTTCTTGTCTCACTCCTGGGAACGACTGGGCGTGTTTCATCGTTCATTCGGGGAGGATTCTTTCGTCTTTGCACCGTTTTTAGTGATTTAACACGCTTGTTCTTTTCCGTAGATCCCCACGGAGCAGTTAACGAGGGAGCACGCCCAGCGCTTTCTGAATGCAGGTGAGATGAAGGTAGAACAGCTGTTTCAAGAATTTGGCAACAAAAGAGCTGACACTTTGCAGACAGCCGGCGTCCATGACTCCGACAAATGCTCTCCCACCGTGTCTCAGGGTAAAAGCTCCGAGAGCTTGAACGCGGTGAAATCCAGCGGTTCGCCCAAAGCGTCCAAAGTGGTGCCCCTGAGCCCCGAGCAAGCCCTGAAGCAGTACAGACACCACCTCACTGCGTACGAGAAGATGGAGATCGTCCACTACCCCGAAATCTACTTTGTGGGTCCAAATGCCAAAAAGAGACATGGGGTTGTTGGGGGCCCCAATAATGGGGGGTATGACGATGCAGATGGGGCCTATATTCACGTACCCCGGGACCACCTAGCTTATCGCTACGAGGTGCTGAAGATCATTGGCAAGGGGAGCTTCGGGCAGGTCGCCCGAGTCTACGATCACAAACTCCGGCAGTACGTGGCCGTCAAGATGGTGCGCAACGAGAAGCGTTTCCACCGCCAGGCGGCCGAGGAGATCCGGATTCTGGAGCATCTCAGGAAGCAGGACAAAACGGGTAGTATGAACGTCATCCACATGCTGGAGAGCTTCACCTTCCGGAACCACGTGTGCATGGCCTTCGAGTTGCTGAGCATAGACCTCTACGAGCTCATCAAAAAGAACAAGTTCCAGGGTTTCAGTGTCCAGCTAGTACGCAAGTTTGCCCAGTCCATCCTGCAGTCCCTGGACGCGCTCCACAAAAACAAGATCATTCACTGTGACCTGAAGCCAGAGAACATTCTCCTGAAACACCATGGGCGCAGCGCGACCAAGGTCATCGACTTCGGGTCCAGCTGCTTCGAGTACCAGAAGCTGTACACGTACATCCAGTCCCGGTTCTACAGGGCCCCCGAGGTCATCCTGGGGGGCCGCTACAGCACGCCCATCGACATGTGGAGTTTCGGCTGCATCCTGGCCGAGCTCCTCACGGGACAGCCTCTCTTCCCCGGGGAGGATGAAGGGGACCAGCTGGCCTGTGTGATGGAGCTGCTGGGGATGCCGCCACCCAAGCTTCTGGAACAGTCCAAACGTGCCAAGTACTTCATTAACTCCAAGGGCCTACCTCGCTACTGTTCTGTGACGACTCAGGCGGATGGGAGGGTTCTGCTCGTGGGGGGTCGCTCCCGGAGGGGTAAAAAGCGGGGCCCCCCAGGTAGCAAAGACTGGGTGACAGCGCTGAAAGGGTGTGATGACTACTTGTTTATAGAATTTTTGAAGAGCTGTCTTCACTGGGACCCCGCTGCCCGTCTGACCCCAGCGCAAGCGTTGAGACACCCTTGGATCAGCAAGTCTGTGCCCAGACCTCTGACCGTGGAGAAGGTGTCGGGCAAACGGGTGGGAAACCCGGCAAATGCCTTCCAGGGACTGGGTGCCAAGCTGCCCCCGGTCGTGGGCATAGCCAATAAGCTTAAAGCTAACTTAATGTCCGAGGCCAATGGCGGTGTCCCTCTGTGCAGTGTGCTGCCAAAACTCATCAGCTGATGGACGGCGATGTGCCCAGAGATGCAGATGTGTATATTTTTAATGATCTTGCAGACCTGAAAGTGGGGGAAGAAGGGTACAGGCCCTTGGTGGATATGTTTTTGTTAGACTAGACTTCTTTTTAACAAGGCAAAACATTTTTATGTGACTGTAAAAAGAACTCTTTTAAGGGCTAATCACCGAAGCTGCTTGTATTGGCCACCCTGGAATATATATTAAATGGCTTTTTCATAGGTCAGCGCATCTCTCTTATTCTTGTCAAATGTCCACCAGCCTGTGGTTTACGCTGTCGGCTTAAACCCCCGTCTCTCAAGCTAGAAGGCGTACCCTGCCCGCGCCCCACTTCTGGTCCCCGCAGCGTCTGGGGGGGACCCCACAGGGGTCCTTCGGGTCACGGCCGTGGCCACGGGCAGGGGCTGCAGCCAGACCCCGTGCCCCCAGCGGGCCGTGCTGTGGGCTCCTTGTAGGTAGAAGGGCCCGTCGGGGTCAGTGGTGTCCCTGGTCCTCAAGGCCTCATTTCTCCTTCCTTTCATTCCGTGGTGTGTGGTGTTTTGACTTTATTTTATTGTTATTAGTGTGATCGTTATTAGCGTCGTACTTGTTTCTTGGGCACTCAGAGCATTTTACAGACATCTCCCCACTTGAACCAATACTGGCGTTAAAACGGGGGTGCATCCCGCCTCCCTGGTGTCCGAGGAAGCTAGACCAGCTGCTCTGCCCCAAGGGCCCTGGGTGTCACGGGCAGCGTCGCCAGGCACCCTGCAGCTCCCTCGCTTCCGGGACCCCCAGGGATCGGCCTGCTCCCTGCCTTTTCACGGACTCCCCTTCCGGAAGGGGTCGCGTTCAGGTAAACGCACGGGGTTCCTGGCTTCCCTGCTTCCCCTTCCAGCTGTCCGTCACCTTCACGTGCCACAGCGTTCCCACTTCGAGTTTGAACCCACGACGCGTGAACTTCGGTTGCAGGAGGAAAAGCCACCAAGTGCTCGTGTCCACGTCGCCTCCTTCAGCCTTTCCGTACTTCCTTTCCGTCTGAGATTTAATCCGGGCAGGGCTGGCCGGCAGCGAGTCCTCGGAAAGGTGGCCACGGACCAGGAACCGGGCAACTCCCTGCTGCTGGTCTGCCCTCCGCCCGCCCCCAGACGAGAGAGTGCGGAGCCCTGTCCTCGGCGCGGCCCACCCCGTCCGCCCGCCGGCCGAGCCGGCTCCGCTCTCATTCCGTCCATTGGTCTCTGCAGACTCCGTAGGAGGAGGCCGTGGGCATGTGACCTAGGGATCGTTGGCCTTCTCGGAAAGTGTCCCCTGAGGGCCGATGGCGGGAAGGCCTCAGCCTCTTTGGGAGGGATGTCCCGGTGGCCGCTCGGGTGACTGAGCAGCTGGACGATTTCCTCCTGGTTCCCGGGAGGCCTTTGGGCCCCTCTCCTGCCCGCCGTCCCCTCGCCGGCCGCAGGAGAAGCCGGGTGGGTGCCAGGCTCCCGCGTTATCTGGGCGGCGCAGACGCTGAGGCCGTTGGGCCGGTTGTTATCGGCCTGGAAGACCTGCTCCCCGGGGCAGGCTGTTAAGGGAGCTCTGCGCCAGCGCTGTCTGACGGGCAGGAGCGCGGACGTTTGTGTCTGCGGTGGCCGTCTCCTTGGGCAGCCAGCACCCTGGGGGACGCTGGGGGACGCTGGGGGACGCAGGCTGCTGGCATGCGGTCTGTTTCTGTGTGTCCAACAGACTGAGGTTCCTGGAACTGGGTCGAGGGAGACGACACCAGTTCTGGAACGCTCCGGGAAGGTAAATGGCTGCGTTTCTGCCTACATTTGGCAACCTGGAGAGTGACGCAGAGCGGAGTCATCGAAGTTGGCACGTCTGCCGTCTGCGGGCCACGCCGGCGCGGGGAGAGGGGGCTGCTGCAGAGCGGGGGGTGCCGGGGCGGGGGCGGGGGTGCCGGTGAGTGGGTGGCGAGGTGAGGGACAAGCTGTGGCTTTTAGAGGCGGCCGCCCCGTGCCTCCCCGCCCCCCCTTTTTAGCCGCTGTCAGATATTTGCTTGGCTCCCGGCCCAGCCATGGCCGTGAGGGGGTGGACGGGTCACCGTCAGTGCAGAGATTCAGGCTGCCTTGCAGTCGCTTGAGCCACTTTGGTTCTCTGGGTCATTTCAGTTAAACAGGTCAAGCCGGTTGACTTCTTTTACTGAATTTTAAATTGCCAAAATCAACCGAGTCTCCAAATGCTTCCTGACACGGTGAATGGAGTTGAGTAGGAGTTTTTGTTTTATTTTATTCCTAAAATCTTTTCCTTTCTTTTCTGTTGTTGGGCCTGAGGAATTGGCTTGCCCGGCCGAGACCTGCTCTTCGTCTTCGTGTCTGCCCTCCCGCTGACCGGGGCGTCCATCCCTTGACTTAGGACGGAGGCCTCCGACCGGCCGGCCTGCCGCTCCGTGATGCTCCAAGTTCAGGTCGCGGTGCTCCCGCTGACCACGAGCCGGCGGTGGCGGTCCGTTTCCCTCCGGGGGCCAGGAGGGCGCTCACCGCTGGTCTTTGCAGTCCACCCCCACTGTCAACCCCTGATCTCTTCTTTCTGAGGAAGGACCATCGGGTAAGGGCTCTGCGGGGCCACCTTCTTCTGGTCCAGCATTTGACACCTTGGTAACGACCCGCCTGTGACTTAGGTTCTGCCTCCGCCCCCCGGGGGCCTCTGGGATGGAGGCGAGAGTGTCACCTGGATTGTCCTCCCCAAAGGGAACTGACCACGGCTGTGGCAGCAGGCTTCTCGCCCAGGTGGCGTCAGCGGTTTGGGACAGACTGGTTAGCTGGCGCGTGTCCTTACGTTTTGGCTTTCGTGACACCGGTTAAGGTGGGCTTTATCAGACCGGAACGAGATTACGTGAAAATGGCAGCTGTGACGCCGTCGGGATCTGCAGCCGCTGATCGTGTTGTGACACTTTCTGTTTTGCTCCGTTCCTAACGGGGCGTAATTAAAGAGAAGTGCTAAATGTTAAGTAGCAGCTGATAAACGGTGCTCTCCTGGCTGAGGGAACACTCCTGCACTTCAGTGAGTCACGGAAAACGCTCTCATGTTTATTTTTAATTATTTCTCTCACATCTGTCATTGGGTGTCACCACACGGAAGCTGGAAGGGTGACAGTGATTGTTCCAGACTGCCCACGAATGCATGGCCTCCCTTGCAGACGAAGGACAAGTGCTTATCCTTCCAACCAGGTGGCATTACCGGAACATGTTTTGCCCATGTCGCCCGTCTCACCAAGAGTCTGTGGAGTGTTAGAAGGAAACCCTGCGCAGAGCGACCGCAGACGTCTGTCGCATGATGTCCGTCACGTGAGCAACCTGGGGTCTTGCAAGGACGGAGCGAGACGGGGACGGAGCGAGATGGGCCCTGGATCGGCACGCCCGGGAAGAGCTGCCCCCCGGCCAGGGACCAGCCTCCCCGTTTTAAGTAACATTTTAAATATCCTCTTCAGGCCCTGCACTTCGCAGAGCCCAACAGTAAAAGAATTTACCTCCACATCTAGCCTTCAGCCGAACCGGGGGTAATCCTTTTCCAAGTGTCTGTCCAAGTGTGCGCCTGCTCATTTCAGGGAGCTGTTTTGTAAGAGTCACGGGGGACCCACCCATGTAAGGACTGAGCGCGCTCTGGTCCCCGGGATCCGTGACCCCCGAGATAAGCCGAGGCTACAAATACATTGTCTAGACTGTGAAGGAGAGAGCTGGATTCTTAATATAGCTCGCCGACCGCCAAGTTGTGCCCAGACTCTCGTAGTTTTTCTGTAACAGGAGAAGCCCGCCTGACTGGTGACTAGAAATTGTCACCTCTTCCGTCACCGCACAAATAAACTAAAAAGAAACGCCTCCTCCCAGATCAGGCCCGATGGCGACCCGTGGCTATTTTGGCTCGGGACGTCAGCCTCTAACGCATCCGGTTCGGACCGTTCGGCACCATGGGGTCCACTCGGTGTTGGTTTGGATCTGCTGGCTCACTTGGTCTGGAAAGCAGAGGGCGTGGACGAGCCAGTGTGCGAGCGCGCGTGCGTGTGTGCAAGCATGTGTGCGTGTGTGCAAGCGTGCGTGCGAGTGTGCATGTGTGCGAGCGTGCGTGCGAGTGTGCATGTGTGCGAGCGTGCGTGCGAGCGTGCGTGCGTGTGTGCAAGCATGTGTGCGAGCGTGCGTGTGTGCAAGTGTGCGTGCGTGTGTGCAAGCATGTGTGCGAGCGTGCATGCAAGCATGCGTGTGTGCGAGCATGTGTGCGTGTGTGCGAGCGTGCGTGCGTGTGTGCGTGCGTGCGTGCGTGCGAGCATGCGCTTGGTGGGTTTGTTTTCTAACAAGCAAAGGTGCAATGCTTTGAGCATTTAACAGCATTTCGTGAGTGTTTTGAAATGGAGGCAGAGAGCTTGCGCTCCCCGCCGCCCTGAGAGCCACGCCCGAAGTTCCCCGTGTGGGGTCGTGAGTGCCACTCCCGAGGGAATGCCAGGGCCACGCTGCAGGGACAGCCTGTCTCAGCTTGATGGCAATGGCAAGAGAGAGAAAGTGCTTGGAAAAGGAGACCCTGGGCCTAGAAGTGGCCCGACGGAACCCCTGCCCGGAGCCCCCTCGGAGCCCCCCTGGGCCCCGGTCCCTGAGCCCCACATCGGTGTGAGGCAGGGACGCGGGTGCGAGGCTGGGACGCGGGTGCGAGGCAGGGATGCGGGCAGACACGTGGTGGGCGCCCAGCCGGTCCTCCTGTCAGGAGGCACCATCCTTACCTTTCCCGGGCCCGAGCCCAGCGTCAGGGTGAAGCCTGGCACGCAGCTCCAAGGCGTGTGGCTTCTTGGGGACATTGGGCTGTGCTTTTCAGACCCCAGGCCGTGGCCCGTGGGGACTTAAAGTCAGAGGGAGCTGAGCCAGTGGAAGCAGCGGGAAGGTGTTCCTGGGGTCCGTGGCCACCTGGTGCCCACCTGCTTCTGCCCTGGCCCTGAGCTGTCACTGCCCCCCGCAACAGGCGCCAAGGACACTGAGCGGGACGGGTTTTGGAAGGTGTATGAACGCGGCCTGAGCTCTCCGAGCTGGGGGGGTGGGGGGCAGGTGGCAGACGCTTCCAGCTACTGGGCTCTGGGTCACCCCTGGGCTTTCTCCCACGTGATTTCGGGTCAGTGATTTCGGGACTCCTGTGTCTCACTCCTCGGACATCAATTCTGTCCCCGAGAGCCATGGGGTAGGGGGGAAGCCCGCGGCAGGCGCCCCTCCCCCCATACCTCCCTCAGCCATGGCTGCCTTGTTGCTATTTTCTCTGGTTGCTAAATCAACATTGTTTATTTCTGTCCCATCATCCAACCCAGTGGGAGCCCGGGACCGAGGTGACGACATGGGACGGGCTCCGGCACTTCCTCCCTGCGATCCTTTCCTGCTGTTTTTGAGCAGCTGTCCCCACGTTGTCCTGCTCCCAGACTTCCTTCCCCACCAGCCTTCTTCAGGCAAGAGCCCCCTTCCTCCCCTGGGAACCCGACGTGGCTGTGTGCCGGGGAGCTGGGGGGCGGGCTGCAGACCACGGGTGCTTCCCTCTGTCCTGCGGAGAGAACAAGGGGCACGTGCTTCTGTGGTCGCTCCGCCTGCAGGGACAACTGTTCTAACTGACGTGTCACACATGCCACCCCTCGCACCCCTTCCGAGCCGGACCTGGCTCCAGGCAGCTGCGGTTCAAAGAGAGCGTAATCCCTGGGCTCAGGCTTAATTCTGCCCCGCCCGCCCGGGGAGAGAGGTGCAGCTTTAGCTGGGAAAGCCGGGGTGGGGCTGGGGGCAGGGCAGAGGCCCTCGGGGCCAGGGTCTGGGCCAGGGTCTGCGGCTTGGAAGCCTGCAGGGAGGGTGCGGGCGTGTCGCCCCACCCCCGGCTGCATTTCCTCAGGGGCTCCCCTAGGCGGCCCGCTGCCCCCGGCCTCCCCCTCCCGGCCTTCTCCTCCGGGCCCGTACATGCCAGTGTCCCCTGGGTGCCCGGCGCCGCGCCATGCGGGCATGAACAAGGCACCCCAGTGTTCAGTGGGATGTTACACCGAGCTCGGGGAAGGAAACCCAATGAGACACAGAGAGATGGGCGGCGGGGACCAGATGCCCGGGACTCCAACACCGAAGTGAAGGGCAGGGCTGGAGGCCAGCGAGGCATGTTGGCGGCCACTGCCATGGGCATCACCGGCCACCGCCATGTCCCCCACCGACCTCCCCCTCTCTGCGAGGCCTCCTGCCTCGGGACCGTGAAGGCAGCGTGTCCAGGCTCTTCCCAAGTGAGAATGCGGGGGACTGGGGCCCCAGCTGGAGGCACCAGACATCATTGTCCCTGAGGTCAGCCGCAGAGCCAAGGTCTGCAGCCAGACTCGGCTGCTCCCAAAAAGGAAAAAAAGGAAGGAAGAGCCCCGTGCCGTGTCCGCAGTGCCGTCCCAGCAGCCCTCCTCCCCCGCCCCCCTCCACCTCCCCAAGGGGCCACAGGGGTTGGGAAGGGGGCAGAGCTGGGCCGGGTCACCCCAGTGGCGCTGGCAGAGGCTTCCCTGCAGTGAGGAAGCCCCGGCCCCGCCTGCGGAGCAGCCGGTAGGGAATAAGCCGCCCGCCCGTGCGCCCTGCCTGGACACGGGCCCGTCACGTGAGCCCGGGCCGGCTCAAAGGGGCGCCCGGTGCCTGGTGACCTCCCGGCTCAGGTGTCTCCGCTGGCACGAGGAACCGGGAGGGCGGGGGCGCCAGCTCTTCTACCCGGGCCGGTGGACAGGGAGGGGCGGTTGGGGCCAGGGAGGGAGCCGGCCCGTTGGACTTCACCCCAGGCACAAGGATCCGTCCCCAGGCCCCCGCGGGGAAAGGGCCGTAACTCTGATGAGGGCAGTGTGGGCCAAGGAGTCGGAGGGACGAGAAGCGAGGCCGACTCCTCCACGACCGAGACTTCGGTTGGCCAAAGCCGTGGTTGGCAGCCCGCCCCCTGCCCCCGCGCGCATGCGGGCGCACACCACTGCACACCTGCCCTTCCTCAGGGCTTGTGCCAGCCCCCCACCCCCGCCGCACCCCCGGGCTCAGAACGGGCTTCCGGGCTGTCTACTGTCCCCCTGACCCCCTCCCTCTCCTGCGACTTGGGGCAGGGGCTGCTCCCGGCCTCTGTCTGTTAGGAAGCCTGTCTCAGAGCTGTCACTCAGGGCCCTCCAGGCAATCTGGGGCACGGACAGGGAGAAGCTCCGGGAGGAGAGCTTTCACTGGCCAACTAAGGTTTCTATTGGAGCCTCGGAACTAGGTGAGATGATTCAGCGAGCGGGCGATGTCCTCGATCGGATCCCAGGTCCCGGGGAGGCCGGGGAAGCTTGGCTCACGTGCTCCGGTCCTCCGGGTGCGAAAATGTCGCGTGTGTGATGGTGGGACGCCTGCGAGGCCAAGAGCACCTGTTGGCTGCAGTGTGGGCGGGCTGGGTAGCAGTTCTGGGGGGCCTGAGGAGTCAGGAAGCTCGCTCTCCGAGGGGTGACACGATGCTGTGGATGGGGGCCAGGCAAGAACACAGGTGTCTTTAGGTCCCGAGGAGCCAGAACCAGAGAAGTCGGCCGTGAGTTGGGGGCGGGGCACGTGTAACAGCCCTGGGGAGTATTGACTAGATGGCTGATAGTTTAAGGGAGAAATTGGACCCCCCCCAAAAAAACAGTCCCAGTTTGCCTAAGTGGTCCAGAAAAGCACTGAACATTTAGGGAGGGAGCAGGATTATTTGTGATGCCAAGAAGCCTTGTGGAACCCCAAACTCCATGGAAATCACTCCTGAGGGTGACGACAGAGGCCCAATTTCTCTGGCTGAAAAATGTAAGGAATCAAAGGGGCTTGGGGCACTCAGAACCATCTACGTTCCTGGAGCATAAGCAAAGGTTGAGGCGGCACCAGGGACCTAGACTACGGAGACCGTCTGATCCCCACTCAGAAGAGTCCGATGAGGACGGGCAGCTGGGTTACAGGAAACTATTTAAGGGACAGAGAAGCCCACAGGGTGCCAGGGTGGCTAAACACCCTGTCTTCTCTGCTGGGGTCCCTGGAGGGCCGGTTTCTTCCACCTCCAAGAGGGATGTCCTAATTCATCAATAAAAATGCACTGGACTCCATGCTGGATGACCGACACCCCTTGCTGTCCAGGCGCTCGTGGCCGACACAGGGCAGAGGCAGGTGAATGATGGTGAGAGCGCATTGGGGAGGCAGTGGGCTGGGGGTTATGGTCAGAGCTCCCGGGAAGCACAGCCTCCTTCCCGGAGGGGTTTTACGAAAGGCCTTCGGGGCGCGAATGTTTGCAGCACGAGTCCACGCGCGAGTAGACTTTGCTGGACAGAGGAGGGGACTCCTGGCAGAGGACTTGAAATGTGTGGGAGCAGCAAGTGGCGGAAGGCTGGGGACCAATTGCAGGTGGCACGGCAGGGACGCAAGCCCATGAGGAAGTTTGGGCTGCCTTCAAGGGACATTATTGGTCCAGTTAAGGAGCACGTCAGTTAAGCAGACAGATAAGGATGTTTAACGCAGGGGGGTAACATGATGAGCTCTGTTTCGGGAAAGAAAGTAATTTGGGGGGAAGACCCAGTATTCGTCCCTAGGCAAATAATGGAATCAATCTGAGCTTGGGCCCGGTCCCTCCGCGGCCATCCCCGCCGCACCCCCCCGTCACCCCTGCTCCTGCCATCTTTCTCCGGAGAACAGTTCTTACTTCCAAACCGGGGCAGCTCCGAATTTGGGGCACGTAACAAGGGCCGAATAAACGGGTGGACGCAGACCACCGAGGAGAATATCGCCCCTTCCTCTCATTGTTACCCCATCCCCAGAGTTGATGCCCCCGAGAACGGGATGGAAGCCTCACTGGACCGGCCTAGGAGACTTGGGACCTGCTGGTCCTGGGGGAACCAGCCAGGCCGGGCCTTCTCCTCCCCGCGTCCCCCTGGGTCTCAGCCGAAGAACGCCCCAAGTAGGCCAGCTCTTTTCACTTTAATCGGCCGTTCCTCTGAGGACACCAGATGGAACGGAGCGGAGGCAGAGGCAGTTGGGGGGCAGGGAGGGGTGCAGTTGATCCTCAGTGGGGTAGTCTCACGAGCCCCAACTCCCCTCCACAACAAGGCCTCTTAGAGAAGGGGCTTGAGGGGCCCATGAAGCACCCCCAGACTTCGCGTCTCCAGGCCAGGGCTCTGTCACTCTCAGGCGTGGCCTTGGGGGTGGCCAGAGGGTGATGGAAGCAGGCGCCTGGGGCCTCCTCTACAGGGGTTCGTGCACAGGCACCTGACGGGTGGGGGGATCTGCTCTCACCTGGCTCCCATCTCTGGGGCTGTGGGCAGCCAGCAGCCCACGCGGGCAGCCTTGTGACAGCCGCTAAGCGAGGTGCCGGAATCTATTTCTGGAGCTCTTTAAGAGTGGGGGAGACAGCCATCTGCCCCGGGGCGGGACGATCCCTGCAGTGCCTTCCTTATCTCTAGGAGGGTGGCGGTTGCTAAGTAAATGCAGGCAGCTCCTGGGCAGGGGGGCAGCTGAAGTGACCCTCATGGCCTGAGGGGTCTCTGACCCTTCGCCTGCACCGGCTCCGGGATGTGGAGCGACGGCGCCCTCTGGTGGTGAATGTTGGGACCGAGTTCCCCGGGGCCACTCGAACTTGGCAGTTTCTCCCCAAAGCGAGAGGAGCGTGAGTGCTGGCTTCTGGCTTCCCCCCCCGACCCCCCCCCTGATTCCGGGAGCTTCCTCCCAGGTGCCGGATGGATCCGCTACAGCGGAGAGCGCATGGCGGTGCTGTCGGCGGGAGCCTGGTTCCCAGGGGGACGTCCGGGTGAGTCACTTCTGTTTGCTGCACAGACGGGAGAGAAGCTACCTGTTTGGGTGTCGTTAGTCAAGCCCAGCTGTTCCCACATTTGTAAGGAGATGGGCGAGGGGCGCCGGCCTGTGGGTGGGCGGTCCCGGAGGACGAGGCAGCGGGCCGGCTGCGTGCACGTTAAAGGGGTGGTGGGGGACGTGGGGCTCCTGGTCCTGGCACCCACTGAGTCTCCCTGCTGGGGTGGTCTTCCTCGTCGGAAGCTGGCATCACTGTCACTCGTGCGGGGACCTCAGACACCCCACAGGGCCCCGCGCCACGTGGCTCCCAGCCTCCTTCCATCCCGCGCAGGAAGTCACCTTCCGCGCTGCCCAGGGCTGCCTGCCAGGGAAGGTCAGCGTGACCCGGGGCTGGGGGGCTGGAGAGACGCGGTCCCAGGCCGTTTTCTGGTCGGCGCTGTCACTTGACAGTGTTTTGGTTTCCATTTATTTTTAGGCGTCCCGCCGGGAGTGGTGCGCCGACTGTCAGACGCTGGAGGCGACGGACGGGAAACAGGCCACTAGAACACACTCGTTCTCTAGGGAAACAGTCCCCTGCGCTCCCGACGCTTCCCACGTGTGAATTCATGGAGCTTTGGGTTTTCTGTTCTTACTTTCCCTTCCCTTCTCCTCCCTCCCTCCCTCCCTTCCTTTTCGTGCTGATGGCCCAAAACTAAAACGACTGAGTTGTCCGAACGGTCAGCGTGCTCAGGTGGGCAAGCGCGGGGAGAAGCAGGACTGGGGGCCGGGGACGCGTAACCAGGTCACAGGGCCAGGGGCAGGAGCCCGTCGAGTGGGAGAGGGACAAATGCCACCTACTCAACACCCTCCACCCCCCCACCCCCAACCCCCGCCTCACCCCTTTCCCAGAGTGAGGCTCCGCCCACCCGCGGGTCAAGCTCAGGGAATCCCGCCTCCTTTGCCCAGGGGTTGGTTTTGGAGGGGCCTGTGACCCACTTCTGCTCCCATCCGCTTGCGACACTGAGCTGCACTGCAGGGTGACGTCCAGCCCTCGGAGGGGGCAATGCTGGAGGTGGCGAGCCCCGGGCCCCTAGTCGTACCTGACGCCCTCGCTGAGCTGCCGCACAGCCGGAGCCCGCCGCCCTCCGCTCTCGTTTGAAGCTATTGGCTCCGCGCGGTTTCGGCGGCCGGTTAGCTTTCCGGCTGACTGCGTGCTCACGGACACGGTGCTGCTGCCTTCTGGGGCCGTGCAATGTCGGTCGGTCTTAAAAACGAGGTAAGGGTGCCAGGAAGACTTCAAATGTCGAAGTAAAGCGACTTTGAGGGGGGCTTCCTCGCCCTAAAAGGGCCGTCACACTGAACACCCTGCAGTGCCGGCTCCCTGGCCATGGCCCCGGGCGGATCCAGAGGTCCGAGCTCTCCGCCTGGCTGGGCGCACTTCTACAGCCCCCGGCAAGAAGTGCCCGGCAGCTGTCCCCACGTGACTGCTCGCTCCGCACTGCCCCGGCGGCAGACACACCGGCCTGGCCGTCCAGTCGGCCGTAGTTCGGTCGTAATAGGAGCTAGGCCTTTGGATGGTACGCTTTCCTCTGACGAGCAGTGCTCTCTGCACCAGGACATCCAGACGCTGAGCTGGAATGGAGCCTCCGGGAAGCTGGACCCGAAGGAAGGGGAGAGATGTGCCAGGGGGCACTGCGGAAGCACCCAGAAGGCATGGGCTCCGGGGGGCACACACAGGAGGCCAAGAACAGAAAACCCCCCTGGAGAAATGGACAACCCAGGGGAAAGGAAGTCCTAAAAAGGAACCAATAAAAGCCTCCATGCAGCAAGCGTGAAGGAAGGGTGGGAAACAAGGGGGGTTCAAAGCAAGGGGGCAGTTAGCCAGGTACTGGGACGTGGTCAGGGTGAGAGGACATAGGGCGGTAGCAGAAGAGACAGACAGGCAGGCAGGGTGCAGGAGGCCTGGCTGAGGTGGGACATGAAGAGAAGGCGGACGAGGGGACAGATCTCCTAACGTGGCATAGGGGGAGATCTTAGGCATCGTCTGGATCCGCGGTGAAGAGCACACTCTCCCCTGGCCATGGAAGACCCCCATCAACGCCACGCACAGACGCCCGTGTCCACGGGGCAGGGTGGCTTTGCTCCATTCCCTTTCCTCGATCGGGACTTGGGCGCACACTGGGGTGGCGTAACAGAAGGCAGAGCAGGGGTTCCATGCAGGGCCAGCTTCACGGACGCCTGACTGGGAAGTCACCTGCGCTTCGGGGACCCCCGTGCTTGGTCCAATGCTGTGCCCTCCGGAAGTTCTTAACAATTGCTGAGCAAGGAGCTCCGCTTTGGCATTTGGCACAGGGGCCTGGGCCTGTGGCAGGTGCTGCTCTGAAGAGAGGTGGAGGTGAGCAGTGGCTAAATGTCACAGTCCTTGTCCAGGCTCCAAAATGCCCAGAGAGCCAGAGAATGAGTGTGAATCATGGTGGTTGCGGCCTACGGGGTTGCTGTGAGTGTTAAGTGAGCAGGGTTACATAGAACGCCTCGAACGGTGTCTGGTGGTCACACAGTCCCTGCAGAGGTTCGAGGGGACCTTAGTTGTATTCCTTCCCTGCACCCACTCAATGCCTGACAGCCTGAGGGTGATTATTCATAGGGTCGCAGTTAACTTCTCACCATGCTGGTGTTTTTAACCCATCACTCACCACCCAGCCTCAGGCTTATGATTGTCCTGCAGGGGGGACAGAAATGCCCCAACAGCAACAAGTATCTCCCTAAGTCAGTGTGTGAGATCACATCCTCTCAAGCAAGTGCTGCAGGTGTGTCTGTGTGTGTCTGTGTCTGAGAGGGAAGTTTTCTTTCCTTTGTTTTGGTTTTGTGTTTTGTGTTTGTTTTTTAGTTTTAACTCAATTAATTAAGGGCTCTCTCTGGTGGCTTCTTTTTCCTTTACCTGCCCTTTCTTGTTCATACGTAGAGGACTCCTGAACCACCAGCTTCCTCCCTCCCGTCCCTTCCCCTCAGATCCCCAAGGGAAGGGCAGGATCTGAAGGAAAGACTGTGTCACTGTTGTCATCAAGATAATGGCTCCCTCCCCCACTTCCCTCCACTCCCTTCTAAGTCTCCAGAGTGTGGAAAGGGCACACCCTTTGCCCCCAGAATACAGCTCTGCAAGGGCGGTGAGAACAGTGGGAAGGCTGGCTTCACACCTCCGTCCCAGGAGCCCTCACGCTGACAGAAGTCTGGAAGCTGCTGCTCTCCTGCCCTTCTCAGCTTAGATGTCCCCAGCACGTGCGCAGTGACAGCAAACTCTCTTACCGTCCTAGGATTTCAAGTCCACAGCGGTGGCTTGTTTTTTCCTTGGCAGAAATAGCTGTGGTTTTCCCTAACAACTTTGCAAGTTCCCCACTGAGTTGGAAAGTCCCTGGGTGGCTACAACTCATAATGGTTGCAGAAGAAGTCTGGCCTGGTCCTGTCTGTCCTCCTGACCTGCTGTGTGACTCTAGGAAGTTAACCTGGGCCTCAGGTTACAAGGATTTCCTCAATTGGGGGCAGACTGGAGGATGTGAAGGGTTTGGGGGAGGATTTATTTTCAGAGGACCTTGGGAGGAGGGACTTACAAAAGTCCCTGTGGTGAGACTAGCCACTTGGGGGAAATGACCAACCCATTTAAATTCCCCTTCTTGGAAAAAAAAAAGTGAGGTTAATAATTGTCATTGCTAATTCCTGCCCCCCACGTCACTTCCAGGTCTCCACCCCCAGCTGTTGACTGATGGAGTAGATAAACGGTACTCTCCCCCTCCCACTTACACACACACACTTCTGGGTGGCCCTAGATAAATAGGAGGCGAAGGCAGGACGCAGAATTATGATGATGATGATGATGATGATGATGATTATGCTTTCAGCATGAGAAACAGGAAGTAACACTGACTAAAATGCCCAGTGACAAATGCCGGGCCACATCTCCTCAGCCAGATCTACAGGCAAAGGAGCCAGACAAAGAAAGCTGTGTGCGCGTGCGTGTGCACGTGCATGTGTGTGTGCGTGTGCGCACGTGTGCGTGTGTGTCTGTGTGCGTGCATGTGCACATGTGTGTGCGTCTGTGTACGCATGTGCGCGTGTGTGCGCGCACGCGCGTGCGTGTGCGTCTGTGTGCATGTATGTGTGTGATGCATGTGCACATGTGTGTGCGTCTGTGTCGCATGTGCGCGTGCGTGTGCGCGTGTGTGTGCGTGTGTGTGTCTGTGCACGTGCGTGTGTGTCTGTGTGCGCGTGCGTGTGTGTCTGTGTGCGTGTATGTGTGTGCGTGCATGTGCACATGTGTGTGCGTCTGTACGCGTGTGCGCGTGTGTGCGTGCGTGTGCGCGTGTGTGCGCGTGTGTGCGCGTGTGCGTGTTTTACCAGGAGTGCTTTTAAATAACTTATTTACGGGGCTTCTGATCTCTCACCCTTATTCTAATGCCATGTCCCTCCTTCGTGTGACATTCCCAGCGTCCTTCCTTACCATTTCCTTCCCCATTTCCTAGAGAGAGCTTCCCACTGCTGTCGGAAGGTGTTACAGGACGGGTCCGGTGGCGACTCGGTTCCCTCACACGGGCTTGACAGGCTGAGGCCAGGTCTGAGCCCTGCGCCGTTCTCTGCAGCCTGTTTGGTCACCACGTAGACAGCCCCTGGGCCGCAGCCGTCTTCCCTCTCTCCCTGGTGCTTCCTCTTCTGGCCTGACTGCCTGACACTCCACCTGCGTGGCCTTCGCCTTTGTTCAGGAATCGACTTGGGGCGAGCGGTGGTCAGAAAACGAGGCGGTGGGCCCCACGCCGTAATTATCTCGCGTCGACACTTCCATTGGCAGCACCGCGGCCCCTGGGAACTCTGAAAAACAGTGAAGTGACCTGATTTTCACACGACCTTGTTAGCTCAACTTCCGAGGAAGAGAAGAGCAGACAGCTGGCGGGAGGCGGGCAGTCAATGAACCGCGCTGGCCTTTCCGAAATACTCCTCGTGCGGACAACGTTCTTAAACACGGGAAGAGAACGGAAGAGAGGAAGGCAGCACGGAGAGACGGCAAAGAGAGAGAGAGAGCAGGACGCTGGACTCCTCGGTCCCCGGGTCACGCCTTTTTATGCCTTTCATACCAAGATCTGCAGACAAATCCACAGATGATTGGCATTTTGGTCTGGGAAAGGCATAACTATCTAAGGTTTTTTCTGAGCCTCCGATAGGGGTCCAGTGGAGCCCATCCAGGAGCTGAAGCGGGGATGAGGTCACAGCAGGGTAATGACAAGAAGCAGTCATTTGTCCCAAGCTGCTGCAGCTATCTCTCGGGCGGTGCCTTCCCAGCCGGCCCTGTGCCCCGTCCCCTGTGCCCCGTCCCGGAGAGAGCTGGGGGCCTGAGCAGTAGGCTGACCAGACGTCCCATGTGAAACGGATAGAAAACAACGGTCCTGTCCCGTTTCACACGGTACGTACGGTCAGCCTGCTGACGCCTTGAATTTGGCCCAGCGCGACGAGGCTGACCGGACGCACCATTTGAATGCGACAGGACCGTTGTTTCCTGTCCCGTTTCAGACGGGACATCTGGTCAGCCTACTAAGAAGACAAGTGTTGGATCCTAGCTTCCCGCACTCAAATCCCCACGCAGGTCCTTCCTTTAAGTCACTTCCATTCTCTGGGCCTCAGTTTCCTCATTCGGGCCATCGGAAGGATATTGGTTAACACCTGCCTTGTAGGATTGTTGTGTAGATTGACTGGGAAGCACTTGGAACCTTGTTGGAGACACAATAGGTGGTCGGCTCATGGGAGCTGTGGTGGTGGCCTTTATAAAACTTGTCTTTTTCTCTGCCCCTGCCCCCACTGTCCTCCATTCCACCCGTCCAGCAAAAGTGTGAGGCCGATGTTGTGACTGGCATGGGCCATGTCACTCGGACTGGGCACCGAGATTGCACAACGCACACCTCCCTGGCGTCGCTCCCTGCCCGGTTTCTCCTGCGCCGTAGCAGGGCACCGGGCACCCAGGAATCCATTTCTCCCCGCTTCCTCGAACCGTTCCTGGCCTGTTCACCTTCCTTTGCTCCTTCTGCTTCCGAGCTCTGGAGGAAGGAAGGTCCCAGGTGGGCCGGGAGTCGTGCCAGGCCCTTCTCCGACTTGTCCCGGCCAGCGAGCCCTGGGTGGAGCCGGGTCCCGGAAGTCTGCCCTTCTGTGTGCCCACTCCACAGCTCTCGCCTGGCAGGCCGTGGGCTCCTCTGCACCCGGGGAGGTGGGGGAGGGCCCCTGGGCTCTGTCATAACCACACTTCTGTGTGGTAAACAAGAACCAGATTCCTGAGGAGTGACGTGGGTGGGACCACTGTGGCCAAGGCAGCTGGGATTACACCAGCCCTTGAACAAACACCTTTGCTCAGCCCCGACCTGTCTGGGGAAAGCCCAGGGCAAGGCTGCCCACGGGCCCCCCTGTGCCACCCTTCTGGCCATCCTCCATGTGAGTTGCAGGGACCTTCACACGGAGCGGCTTGGCAGACACACGAAGGTGGCCCAGTGGCCCCAGACCCAGCCTCCGGCGAGCGTCTGTCCCATCTCCTCTTTGTTCAGGTTTGTCCTGCTGCCTTTCCAACACATGTGTCCAGTTCCCACCCTTGGCTGACATCCCCCACTCCCTGTCGCTCCATGAGAAGCTGTACATGTCGCTCATGATGCTGGGAGGAGCCTCCCACCCCCGGGAGGATACCACGATCCCAGGCACCCCAGCGTGGAGGTCGGTGCTGGCCCAGGGGCTGTCCGCGCTGTGACTTCACATGACACAGCTGGTCCGAGGCTCTTCCCTTACTGCCATGGTGTCTGAGGTTAGGATCTGAGATACTGGGTTTTAGGCCAAACACAGTCCCTGCTGGCCCTAAGGTGGAAGGTCTTTCTGGCTGGGATGCTTCTAGAAGGATATGTGAGAAACTGGGGTGCAGAACGGGGGTGCCGAGGGGTCAGGGTGAGAGGGAGCAGGTTACTGCATGCACTTTTGGGCTATTTTTGCATTTTGTACCATGCCAATCTATCAAAGGTTCAAAAAAAAGAGAGAATTCTGTGACTTTGTAAATTGGCTGTATGTTACCTATAGGGGAGAGTCCTTTGCCCTCTCCTCGTGGCAGAAGGGACAGTGTGACCTCTGCATTGGGGAGACCTCATTTGGGCCCTGCGTCAGGCTTAGAAGAGGCTGTCAGAGCCAGGAGGCTGCTCAAGTTTGAGATTGTCCCAGTGTTTCAGTGACTCAGAGTCTTGCACTAGAAGGGGACACATTGCTGAGTGCAGTGATCCAGCAGGGACCAGAATGGACATGTCCCCCTGGGGTCCCTCTGGCCTGGAGGCCAGGACCATCCCATCTCATGGCCAGTGGGAGCCCCCACCACCACCGCTATGGAAGAGGTCAGAGGGGGCAGGTACTTCTATTGTTTGGTTACCTGTGTTCTTGGAGCCAACAGGGAGGGGATGGGTCAGGGCCAGCACCCTGGGGACCCTCGGTCCTCCCTGCCAGATGCCAGAAGCTGCCTCCATTGCACTGTGGTCTTTGGTGCCTTTGTTTCTTTAAAAATACGTCTTTCCGGGAGTTCCCTGATGGTGCAGTGGCTTAAGGCTTCGGCGCTGGTGCTGTCAGTGCTGCGGCCTGGGTTCGATTCCCAGCCAGGGAGCTACCCACATACAAAAAAACAATAATAATAATAATGAAAAAATAAATAAAAACCCGTCTTTCCTTTTTGTTCTGAGTTCTCACATTTACATTCCTGTAACGTGGGGAAGGTTGCCAGGCGCTTCCACATGCATTAACAATGGCTCCGTCTTGCCCGAAGTGCAAGGCCCTCGTGGAATTTCTGGCCCTTACGCCTGCCTCTCGCCCTACTTACACCTTGACGCTCTCCCCTACGCACCCTACACTCCAGCCCTGATGACCGCCTGCTGCTTCCAAACCGGCCGGCGAGCCTCACCTCTCTCCGTTGCACGGTTCAGCGGGCCCCCGTCATCCTGCGTGGATTTCCGCCTCTGCCTGCGGAATTCTTGCCCATCCTCAGATGCCTAGGTCAAATGTCCCCTCTTCAGAGAGGACTCTTCTGGAGGAATCTCTGTGTTCACGAGCCTTGGAGCACCCCACTTAAATCTTCTGAAGGCTATACTGATTTGGATGGCTATTACAACCCCCCCCCCAAAAAAAAAAGCCCTGGAAATAACAAGTGTTAGGTAAAATCTGGAGAAACTGGAACTCTTGCAATGCATTGCTGGTGGGAATGCTGCGTGATGCAGCTGCTGCGGGAAACAGCACGGCAGTTCTTCAGTCATGCATACAAGTACCGTACGACCCAGTAATTCCACTTCTGGGTGTATGCCCGAAAGAACTGAAAGTGGGGACCCCAATAGCCGTTCACCCATGTTCATAGCAGCGTCATTCCCAACAGCCGGACGGTGGAAGCAAGGTGTCTATTGAGGGGTGAATGGCCAAACCAAAGGTGCAACACCCGTACAGTGGTGCCTGCGGACAACTTGGCCTTAAACGAAGAAGGACATTCTGACAGGTGCTACAACACAGGAAGACGTCCTGCTAAGTGCAATGAGCCGGTGACAAAGGGACAAACACTGTACGATTCCACTTCCGTGAATTTCCTGCAAGTAGTCACATTTATAAAGGCAGAAAGTCGAATGGTGGTTGCCAGGGTCTGGGGGAGGGGGCTGGGAGTGGGGGTGTTATTGTTGCATGGGGGGAGTAAGCTTACACGTGCTACAGGGTCCCCCACTCACTGAGGCTAAAATAACGTCAGTCGTTGCCTTTAACGCTTAGCGGGAGCATCTCCGGAGTCTGAGTAAGTTGGGGGTCGCAGCGTGGTCTCCCCCTCCTGAGCCTGCACACGCGTTGGGATGGCTTCCCCAGCGGGGCCCGGCAGGGGTCAGGGAGGGGGCCCGCGTGCAGTCTGAATTCCGGCTCCTCCGGCCGCGGTCTGAGGACTTGCGCCCGTGCTGGAATCTTCCTGAGCCGCAGTGTTGTCCGCGGCCCCGCGAGCGGAAACGTCACCGCGTGGCCCGCGGCCCCGCGAGCGGAAACTCACCGCGTGGCCCGCGACCCCGCGAGCGGAAACGTGACAACGCTGCTTCCAGCCGGGTCGAGAGGCCCGAAGGAGCCGGTCGGTACGGAAGTGGCGGCTTCATAATCGCAGCTCACGCGTGGAGTGACCGGGCGTCAGTAACAGTTCACCGTGCGCGTGCATATGCAGTGTGGGGAGTGCCATCGTCCCCCTCGTGGTAGGAGGGGCCCGCTGAGGGGCAGCAGTAGTACCGTGACAAGCGATGGAGGTGGGCTTTGACCTCAGGGTTTGATTCCAGCCTGTCCTGTGCCTCAAAAGCACGTTGTCGTGTGCAGCTATTTATCATGGTACCTGCGGGGAATCGGTGCCCATTCCACACCCCCTTCTCTCTGCCTTTCCTGCCCTCTCACTTCCCGTTAGTTTCTTACCTTAAGTGAGGGAGCGGGTAAGGGTAAGTCCGGGGGTCACCAAGTCACCAGGTCACCAAGTCACCAGGCAAAGACTGAATGACCTTCTGGGTGGACACACCCTGGTTGTGTTCCTCCACGGCAAGTCCCCTGTCCCTGTCTCCCTTCCCCAGGCTGAATACTTACCTGAGTTGCAATGGACATGGCGGATTCAGGCTAGTCGGCAGGGGCGAAGCTTTTAACACAGGGACAGTGGGCTTGAGCCAGCTTGAACGTGGTGGAATAGGGACCTCTTCCCCCGCAATCCCCACACAAGGCCGAATGTGTAATTATGCATGCGATCATCCTAATTAGTCCCATCGGTAGTCCATTTGGACCACGTGTCTGTCGGTGTGCCCAGGCTAAGTTTCCGTTCCCCTTTGGCTACTTCCTTCTTTCTCTTTCCATTCCCATCCTTTCCCACAGCTCCAGCTGCCCTGTGCTGTGGTATTCAACTGTCAAAAGATGGGGTGCAGACAAGGGCATTGTGGTGCGGAGGGGGCAGAGCATTTCCTCCCCTGTGGGCAGTGCACTGCTGACCGCACCTGCTCTGGGTAGAATTTCTTTCTCTGGGTCAGCCCACGGATTTCAGACATTTTTGTGACTAACGATTCTTACATATCTGTCATTCCTTCTTTGGAGAACTTCTCATTTTATCCAAGAATTATTAGTCTGTGTCATGAACACTGCTACTCTCTCTCACTGGCCTCAAGTCATCTGCCTTGCTAAGGGTGAGTTTTCAGTGGACAGACTTTTCCTGTGACTCATGCTCCCTCCCCTCCCCAATGTTATATCTGCCATGTTAGCCTCAGTAGCAGATACTATTTAGTTATGTGGGCATGCATATCCCACAGCCTATCGACGACCCTGTCTTACCAAGGGTAGGTCATCTGAAAACTTCCAAGGAGTCCACCTCAGGAGATTTTTACCCTCTGTCATCCATTCATAATGCCACATCATAGTAAAACAGGAGATTTTCACTCCCCAGTGATGTGAGGGCAGGGTGGGAAAGGCTTGGAGATCATTATAGATTCACGATTCAGGATTTACGTCCTTTGATGTAACCCAGCCTTGCAAGTCAACACAAGCCTATACTGGAAGATGGAAGGAAATTGGGATATGGGAGATTTAAAGTTTATCTAAAATGAAAGTATAACTCATAGGCCTTTCGGCCATTCCTGCTCAAAAATGCCCCATGCTATATTTCTGACATCAAAAAGGTATGTGGTTAGATGTCTGCTCAGGATTTTAACTGGGGGCCATGACCATGGACTTTGGGTCAGAAAGACCTGGGTTCTGTCCTTTGCTAGCTGTGTGGCCCTAGGAAAGTTATTTAATTTCTCTAGAACTCAGTTTTCTCATTTATAAAATAGGTAAATGAGGATAACAGTACATACTCCAGGGTTGTGTAATAAGATAAAGTTTGTGAATGATAGAAAACCTAGTGTATCAGTTATAGTAATGAGAAGGACACATCTCTCTCTCTCTTTTTTTTTTTAAGTAAGTGGTTTGGGGCTGATATAATGAATCCATGCTCCCCAGGATATAAGCTTCTTCTACTCTTTTGCTCTGTTATCCTCAACCCATGGTGTCCACTGCCTGATCCAAAATGGCTGCTTAAGCTCCAGCCATCACGTTTTCATTCCAGCTAGCAGGAAAGGGAAGAGAGGAGAAGTAGGAGGACTCACCTCTTCCCTTCAGCCATTTCTATTTACAAGCCATTGGCTAGAACTCGGTCTCATGAACACAGCCTGCTGTAATAGAGGCTGGGAAATATAATTTTGATTCCAGGCAGTCGTGTGCTTAGCTAAATATCGGAGGTTCTTTATTATCAAAGAAGGGAAAATGGGTATTGGCTCAATACTAGCATCTTCTACAGGTCTTTATGAGATTTCAATGAGAAGATTTAGGTGAAGGGCTGACCACAATGTTGGCTACTGAGTAAGCACTCAGTTATTGTCATCTTCATCGTTATCGTCATCATCATCATCATCATCATTGCCACCATGAGAAGATGGGGAATACTTTGAAACTATGACAAGGTATTTCCTTATTTTAACCTCACCTTGCTGATAAAGTTGTCCTTATCCATCTCCCTTTTAAGACATTATGAGCTTCATCTTTTGTGAAGATCAGACACCTATGCCTCTAGTGTGTCCTTACAAAATAAAACTCTGTACAAGGAGGGGAATAGTGACCACTGGGTTCAAGACAATGGTTATCTTTGTCTGGGGAAGTAGGTGGTTTGGGGGTGGGGATGGAGAAACCACCTGATCACATGTATGTTATTGTCAAAGTCTTCATTTTAATTTTGGGTAGTGGATTCACAAATGCCTATTGCACTATGAAAAGTAACTAACAACTACCAATGTCACCCCAATAAATTTAACAACAAAAAGAAAAAATGCTAATAACTAAATAAAAGCAGAGATCCCTTGCACTAATGATCCAATGATTAGGATGTGTCACGAATCAAGGATTATAATTATTCCAGTTCTATGTACCTGACGTCTTTAAATTGTCTTTGTGAGTCCAATATCACGTGACATATGTGTTTGCATGTCAATGGCAGATGAAAATAGTACTTTCTATTTGCATAGGCTTTTACCTTTTGAAGGGCTTCCGCACACCCAGAATAACTGTTACCGTAGTTCATCGCAGATGGTTGAGAGTTTGGTGTTATATAAACAGGACTTTGGACTGCTGTGTCCTCAGGGACATATTTTATGTTCTCCTCACGATAGCTCTACAAGGTGGGTAGGACAAATGTTATTGTCACTATTTTACAGATGAGAACAAGGGGACTGAGAAGGTAGGGACTGTGGTGAGGTGACAGGGCTAGTTAGCACTGGAATGGAACTTAAGTCTCTGCATCGCTTGCCCTGTGCTCCCTCCTTCAGTCCCTGTCCCTTCCTGGTTATTATTTATGTGCTGTTACACCTCAGTCACATTGTCCTTATGTGTTTGTGTTCATATATGTGTGTGTTTTCTGATGCTACACCTGATCTTAGCCAAAAGCCGAGAAGTGATGTGTGCATTTTCTGGATGTGTGCAGTTTACCTAATCTCTATGCGTTGTGTACCAGCCCTTGTGTAACCCTCCCACCCTCCAGGCCTAATGGGTTTATGTAACTCCAGGAGGAATCCCCTGCGGGGGTTTCAGCTGTCTGGTTATTTCTAGGTCTCTGGGCATCAGCACCTGCCCAGAGTCCCATTTAGGTGGGCAGGCAGCTTTAATATCAGGAGCCCACTCCCAGGCAGTGACCCACAGAGCAAGCCAGTGATGCTATGACATAATTTAGGGTTCTTATAATGGAGGGTTCTTATAAATGCCATCTCATTTAATTCTCATTCAGCCCTGAAAGTGGGCTTTATAATTTTTTTTTTTTTTGCTTTTTGCTATGTGGGTAGCTCCCTGACTGGGAATCGAACCCAGGCTGCAGTGCTGACAGCGCCAGTGCCAAAGCCGTAAGCCACTACACCATCAGGGAACTCCCAAGCTTTATAATTTTTTCTCGTTTTTTTCAGATACCAGGTGAGGATAAATGGCTTACTCAAGGTACCTCACCTTGAGGCTAGATAACCACCTCTCCTCAGGGCTGTAGGTTCAGGGTCTACTTCTCTGCCTTGGAAATCAAGACCTATTCACTAGACCATCCTGTCTGCCTTATCCAACACTCTCCACAACCCCAGGGAAAGGTGTTACCATTCTTCCCACAGACAGAGAGGCACAGCGACTAGCTCAGGGTCACACAGCCAGCCTCGGTAAAGGTTCCCTGAATTCAGGCATCTGAATGTCAATCCACCCTGTATCCTTTCTTTAAAAGCTAATGTACATGAAAAAAAATGTTTGAAGGTATAATTACTAAAGTCTTCCTAGTTACCTATGTCTTTACCAAGAAGAAATACATTTTATGAAAAAACAAAAAACAAAAAACAACCCCGCAAGACTCAGAGGAAATGTTCAACTTCATATAGTTAATATTTGCCTCACACCGAGTCCTGGGATGAATGGACCCCTGAGGTCTCATCCAGCCCTAGTCGTCGGTCTCCTTCAAAACACACTCCGTCTCCCAGTTGGCTGCTGCTAAGAGCCAGACAGCTGGGACAAAAAAAAAGTGGATTTTCTATCTGAATTATGCAGCTACTTTCATATGCCTCCGCCTTCCCTTTGCGTGGCCTTGATTAATTAAGAACGAGGATTTCTCCATCGCCCCCTGTGGGTCCCCCAGCCCCAGCCCCACCCCACCCCGCCCTCCACGCTCCCGCAGCCTCGCGTCCTCCCCTTTAAGGCCAGCCCCTCCCCCACGCCCACACCTCCCCGGCCCCGCCCCGCCTCCCTAAGCCCTGCCCCCTCCGACCCTCCCCTTTAAGGACCGGCCCCGGACGCAGACGAGGCTGTGACGCGGCCGCCGGCCCCGGGGCTCGGGACTTTGTCGCGCGGCCGCTTCCCCCCCGGCTGGGCCCCCGCCGTCCCGCGTTCCTCCGAGCGCCAGGCCCCCGGGGGGAGGGTGGGAGGGAGGGAGCAGGGGAGGGTGAGCGCCAGCGGCGCCCGGCGGGACCCACGGAGCCCCGCGACCCGCCGAGCCTGGAGCCGGGCCGGGCCAGGGAAGCCGGCTCCAGCCCGGAGCAAACTTCGCCGCCGGGCGGGGGGTGGCGGGGACCCCGTCCGGAGCCGGAGGAGGGAGCGGCCGCGGGCCCTCCCGCCCCTGCTCCCGCGTCTCCCGGCACCATGCTGTCCAACTCCCAGGGCCAGACCCCGCCGGTGCTGCTCCACAACCCGCCGCCGCCGCCGCCGCCGCCGCAGTCCCCCGCCCCGGCCCCGCCGCCGCCGCAGCTCCCGCAGCAGTTCCCCCAGTTCCACGTCAGGTCGAGCCTGCAGATCAGGAAGAACGCCATCATCGACGACTACAAGGTCACCACCCAGGTCCTGGGGCTGGGCATCAACGGCAAAGTTTTGCAGATCTTCAACAAGAGGACCCAGGAGAAATTCGCCCTAAAAGTAGGTCTGGGGGGTTGTGGGGGGCGGAGGGCGGGCTCTTAGGGACGGCCCCCGGCGCCCCGAGCTCGCCGTCGCTCCGCGTGACCGCGCCGACCCTTTCCCGGGGCCGCGTTCAGGCCGCGGCGGGGCCGTAGGTCCCGGCGCCCTGGCGCCGAGCGCGCAGCAGGGGCGGGGGCCGCGGGCAGGTCGGGTCCCGGCGACCCCGCCGCCGAGCCCGCGTTTCCGGCCAACCCCGGGAGTGAGTGGCGAGGGCCCAGGAGGACCCGGGAGGACGCAAGACTGCCATGTTGGGGCTTGAGCCGGATCCAGCCGAGTTGGAACGGTTGGCTTCGGGACCACTTCTGCTAAATTTGCACCGCGTCTCGAGGAAGTGATTTTCGGGGGTTGTGGTTCCCCCATCCTCTCCTCCCTCCTTCCTTTCTTCCTGCGGGCACAAAAGGCCCCATTACTCATTGAGCTGGTTGGTCGGTTGGTTTCGAGAAGTCGGATCTCAGAGTTTATTTAGCCTCGCTCCTTATTTGGGAGCCGGAATGTGTGATTTCACTTCCCTGGGCCTCGCGAGTGCGTCGTGCCGGCCGGGGAGGAAGGTACAAGGCTGGGGATTCCGCTCGGCCGCCGCCCCCCGGGGAAGGAGGGATTGTTTTGATCGGAGAGCAGACGGCCTCCTACCTTCAGGGCCTGGGAGGCTCCAGATGGGAGGCCAGCCGGCTCCCGCGCGCGGGGTCTGCTGCTTGCATAGTTCCACGGGTCATTGGAAACGCGGTCTGGAGTCCTCGCGTGGCCGGGTACTGATGCCGCAGATCCGAGGTGGCCACTTGAGTCCTGGACAGGGACCGCTGGTGGGCCGTGGGAGGGGTGTGATCCCAGAGTGGGGCAAACCTACACCCCCACCGCTTTTTTTGAGAGGTTGTGGTAGGGGGAGAATGTGGGTTCTAGTGCGAATACCTCCTTCAGAAGTGAAACAGAGGTCTGACAGGAGTGGATCCCTAGTACCCAGTGTTCAGAGTCACTAAAAAAGTTTTCCCCTCAGAGCGTTTTGAGATCAAACCACATCTCTAAAGGTGACACATCACGCCTGTTTCCCCTGGGGTGTCTTAATGATTGGAGGAGGAAATTACTTCCTGTGTTGTCTTTCTCTCTCACCCCTCCGTCCTGGTCCTCAGGGCTAGCTGTATTTCAGCTGTTAATACAAAACTCAGGTATGTGTTATGGGTGGAACTGTTGGAATATATAATTAGATGTAATAAAACCCACGTACATACTGCAGGGTTGTAGAGGGGAAGCACGTCCAATTTTCAGACTTTAAGGCCTCTAAAATGATTTTCTTCCTGCTTTCATCCTGCCTTCTTGGAGAGAGCTTTCTAGCTCCAACACTGTGGGGTTTATTTGGGTTTTGCTCTAAGACATTGCTCTGGGGGTTTGGTTGGTGTTTAGTGTTGGGTTGTTGGAGAAGGAATATATCAATACCTTGAACACTTGAATACTTTTTGTGCCTTAGACCACTCTTTCTGTACTTATATCTGAGGGCAGGGGGCGGGAGTGCTTGCTTGACTATGGCTATGACCTTGGGGAGTGGAGTTGAGTGACTATATGGTTTGACCACAGTTAACCTGTGTCGTTGAGGAAGTGACAGATGTTTCTTTCCAGTAGAATTTTCTGTCCCCTCTGAGTCGCCATCTGCCTCCACCCATCAGCAGGTTGGGGACACTGGGTGCTCATTTTCCTGGAGAGTCGGAGTGTTGTATAAAGACGTCAGAACAAAAGCTCTCAAGTCCTCCTTATTCTGTGGAGTAGACACACACCACCTCCCTCTAACATGCTTTTGTGTGGCATGCAGAGCTCTGTTGTAACTCACAGGAGAGAGATCGGATGTCCCCCCTCTGACGGGGTCTGAAGGGGAAAGTTCAGCGTCTTTTAGGTAACGCTCCTAGCTTACCCTTCTCGGGTTGGCAGTGGGTGAGGGGTGAAGTCAGAGTCTGTTGTGACAGGCAGCCTGCTCCCACATTTTACACATTGAACCCACTGTTAACATGATAGATTTCCCACACGTCTTCGTGAGAAAACTTAATAACAGAGGAAGGAAGGCGGGATGAGACATTCAGAGACTGACAGCAGTGTCAACAGCACCTCGTATCCAAATATTGGCTAAGACATAATTACAGCTGGGGGTGGGGTTCTGGTTCAAAGACTCCTGTCCCAGGCAAGCACCAAAGAGAGTTCTAGATCTTGACTCTTGATTAACTTAACCTTAGGTGCTGAGTGGTAAAGGGATTTCCAAAACCAGGACTGTTTTGAATATAAAGCAAGGGAGGGACATGGGTGGCTGGTGGAAGGGGTTGGGCCATCCAGAAAGTGCCTGAAGAAAAGGGGCGCTCTGTACTCTACACGTGTGCCCCATTACTAGGCTCTGGGGCCCAGAGGCCCTGCTCTCTGCCTGTGGTCCACCTGCCAGAGCTAACATTTCAGTGCTTCCGGTAGGTGCTGTGACCCCACCTTGCCATCGATGCCTCCTGGATGCTTCCGCTGAGTTGTAACTTCAGTCAGAGTTGCAAGGGGCCTTAGAGGTCATCTCCCCCAAGGCCCTTATTTTGCAGACGAGAGAAGTAGGGCCTAGCTACTACTTCTTGAGATCACACACGTGGCAGAGCCAGGACTCGAACACAGGCGGCCTGATTCCAGTCTCAGGCCCCTTCTCACTTCCAAACTTCTGGGACTGGGGACTGGCTGCTGCCCCAGCCCCTCAAACCCCGCAGGCTGGAGGAGCTCCACTGTCACCACAGGCCCTCCTCAACTGTGGATCCCCTGCGGCTATTTATCACCTCCCCAGAAATAGTCCCTGAACGCGGAGGGACTGTTGATAAACCGACTCAGTGAGTGCTGGATCTGTGGCAACAAGCTTCTTGACCACGCCTCCCCCTTTAAGGTGTGTGTGATAGAAATCTTATTATTGCTATTGTACAAGAACACAGGAATTCTCTTAACTGTCTATTTGATAGGGGCACCTTGTCTCAGCCCCTTGTGTAGTAATTGGTTGCATTCCCTGTGGGGCTCCTCAGCTGCTTCCTGCTTCACTGCATCCTGGTGACTCTCAGGTATCAGCTGAGCAGATTTAATTAAAGCTGTGGGACTCGAACTAGGCGAAGCACGTTATTGCCGTACAAAATCCCGCATGTCGTCATGGCTTATCGCTGTTTATCTTTCTCTTGCATGAGGAGACGCAGTCCGGTGGTTGCTTCCTTCCTTTCTCCACTGGCCCTCGCTCCCCAGGTCACTCCCTGTAACTGCGATGAGGCTTGTTCTGAAGAGGAGCCGATTGGCACCTCCCGTGGTTGGTTCTGGACTCTGTTAGAGGGAACGCCAGAGCCCCCACATCCGCACGGTCCAGGCAGCACCCTGCCCAGCACGCCTGACGCTGCGAACCCATCGGGAGCAAGGTGGGGAGTGTGGCCGGGCGACGGGCAGGGGTCCGGGGGGGCGGGGGGGCTTTGCTGGATGCAGCCTCAAGGTGAGGCGAGTTTCATTTCCAGGCCAGCCTCTCTCCTATCCACCTTGGCTGTAGGTAGTGCCTGGTTTGCCGGGCGTCCTGCCGTATGTTTAGTTGTGTGGAGGATTCAGACGTAGAAAGTAGCCTTAAAATTTGGGGGGCCGAGGAACTGATCTGTGGAAGGCAATATCAACAAATGTAGTCCAGGCCGCACTGTCCAATGTGGTACCCAGTAGCCACGCGTGGCTATTTAAATTAAAATTAATTAAATCAAACCAAATGAATTTTAAAAACTCGGTTGCTAGCCACAAACGAGGTGTTCAGTGCCCGCGTGTGGCGAGTGGCTACCAAGTTGAACAGCGCCGAAGAACGTTCTCATTCGTGTGGAAAGTTCCACGGGACTTTGGTCTGGGGGTTGAAGTGTGTGGTTGGGACCAGGGGGCGGGGCTTTGAAACAGAAATCCGGGAGGACCCAAGGAGCCGACAGCTCATTCCTGGGCCACTGAGGGATGAGCGGGTCTGCAGGAGGTGATGGGGACGGCGGCCCTGGGTAGACTCCGGAGGACAGCAGGCCAGTGGGCTGCTAGGGAGCATGTGGCGCTGGTGACTCAGGATTGAACCCGAGCCGAATTTGTATGAAAAGTGGGTTTTACAGTGTTTGAGGGGCATGGGGAAAGCTAACAGAATGTTACCCAGAAAGGTCATGAATCGCTGAGGTGGGGGCCCTGTGGTTCTCAGAGGGAAGGTGTTGGGGACCCTGTCCCTCTCCTGGGGCCTGGCCCCCGTCTGCTGCAGTGGGGCTCTTGGTACCCGCTGAGGCAGGCTCAGAGCGCCTTGGCTCATGGTCCTGTGTCACTTGTGAACATAATCTGCAGCTGAGACGCGGGATCGGGGCTTAGGGAAGGTGGGGTGGGGCAGGCAGCAAGATCTTTGGCCTAGATAATGGGGGTGTCTCGGAAGAGAAGGGGCTCCTTTTCAGGAGGATACAGGTGTTGATATCCATGATGACAGTGTTTGGACTGTTTGGGACCTGAGGAGTGGGGCCACCATCAGCCGATGGTCTTACTTAAGCAGCAGGTGCAGGGGATTCTGGCGCAGCCCAGAGGAGCCACGCGCTGGGGGCCAGACCTAATCCCTGGGGCCAGGTCCGGGGTTGTGGGAGGGGACTAAAGCTCCTGTCACCCGCTGTGCCAGGCGGAAATGTCAAGCCGCAGCGGGAGGCACAGGGCCCTGGCATGCGCCTCTGAGTCCTTGCTGTGCTCCGATCCAGGTTCCTCCCTGGTGTCTTCATGTCTGTGGCACAGGAGTCCTACGTCCAGCTTCCGCTCCTCTGCCTCAGGCCCTTCCTCCCTCCTCCCCCCTCCTCCCTGTCCTGCATCTTCCCTGGTGCTTCAGAGACCCCAAGGGCAGGGGACAGGCAGGGCCTGGGTGTTGTTTGTGTTCATAGGGGCTGCCGCTGCCCTTGGTAGTGACCCAGCAGTAAAGGGACCCACCCCTCATAGCACCTTAGAGCTGACCACACCCCCTAGTCATCTGTCTAGACTCCTTCCATCACAGGGAGGGAAGGGCCAGGCTGGCGCAGAAGGGCTGAGTGGTCTGTATAAGGTTGCACCAGGCGTGAGCGTCAGAGCACCCGATTCCTGGGACCACTCGGTCTGGCGCCTTTGGATTCCTGTGGGAGACAGGAGCTGCACAACTGTGCTCTGCTAAGTGGCCTTTGGGACTTTTCTCCATAGGCCACCTTCTGAACGGTAAAGAGAAGGGACCACACCACTGGGCAGCTCGTTGTCCCCCAGCTAGGTAACGCAGATCAGATTTCCTGCCTTGGCTGGTGGTGAGTGGGATACTGTGTTTGGTATTTTAAGGTATGTATGGATAGAAATATCTAGGGGTGAGCCCATTACTGTGGGTTATGTGTGATTAGAAAGAGGAACAACAAAGTCCGGTCCGAGCTTGTCCAACCTGAGGCCCAGGATGGCTTTGAGTGCAGTCCAGCCCAGGTTCGTAACCTTAAAACGTTGTGAAAATTGTGCACAGACCTTTTTTATTATTATTATTATTATTAAAGCTCATCAGCTGTCGTTAGCATTAGGGTATTTTTTGTGTGGCCCAAGACCATTCTTTTTCCAGCCCAGGGAAGCCGAAAGATTGGACACCCCTGGTCTAGTCTTTGTGCCCAGCCAGCTAGTTGTGTGACCTTGAGTAGGTCAGTTAAATTCCCAGGCCTCAGTGCGTACGTACGTCAGAGGGCCAGGCTGCTGGTGGCTTCCGGAGCCCTGACCTGTGGGACAGTGGGAGGCTGTGCCCCGGAGTGGCAGCATGGCTCGCTGGCCTGTCCCACGACTGACCATCAGCAGGACCTGGGCAGTGTGCATGCCTGGCTCATAGGCTTACCGCTGGGCTCTCGGGAAGCCCGTGTCCAGTTAATGAGTAAACCGCTGCCCGGCTGGGTGGGTGCTCCTTGGGCTGTGTGAGGCCTGGGCAGAGAGGTCGGGCTGCATAGCTCCGTGGGGATGAACCTGCCCTTCTTGCAGCGGGGGCTCATGGCGGAGATGGGGAGTTCTTTAGCTTTCCCATTCAACACTCATCTCATCTGAAGTTGTGCCCCTGAGATGGGTGGCGCAGGCTGTGCCCTGTGTGGGGACACATGCTAAGGGCGGGCTGCCATCTGGCCCACTGTCCCCTTGCCCGGCTTTGCCGTGGCATGTGGCTGGGTGCATCTAAATGCGTGTCTTCTGTTTTTCTCAAAGATACGGTATTGGCCATGGGCCGTTCTGAGGTGGGAGCAGGAGGTGATCCCCGGAGCTGATGGGAAGTTAGGGCTCTCCTGCAGGGACCATGAGGACTGAAGAAGTGAAAAGACGGGGGTGGGGGTGGGGGTGCCTGGTGTGACGTTTGTGCTCTTTGCTTTCTTCCTGCTGGTTCGAGGCTACAGCAGTGGCTTCAGCCTGGAGCTTTGGATTGCGGGGACCTGTGTGCCAGGCCATCGGGGTTGGCTGGAGGGAGAAGAGGTGCCATGGGAAGCCTCTGGCCGTGCCGCGTTGTCAGGGTCTGTATCCTCTGATTGAGTGGACACCTTTGTGTGCCATCCGGCAGGGGGTGGAGGCTAGCACAGGGCCTCAAGGTCACTCCCTGTCTATACCTGATGTTCCCTCCAGGACTCTCCAGGCTGTATGGTCATTCTGTTAGGAACCTGGGCTTCCCCGGAGGGGCCTAAGAAAGGGCATCTTCCCCTGAAGGGATGTTTCTGGGCATCTCTGTGGCCAGGGTCCCTCCAAAGGCAAGGCTTCGTGACCACCGGTGGGAGTCCTTCCTGTCTTGGGCCAGAGGGCCCCCTTTTTTCCGTGCTGTCCATCTGTCTGGCTCCTCTCTATGAAGACTTCTGTCGACTCTGAAGCGAAGAGGCCCTCTCTCCAGTCCTGGGAGGGCAGGGGCTCTGGAGAGCCCTCCTGACAGGTGCCCTGCCAGCTCCTTCCTCCCAGCCCCTCCCCAGGCAGACGACTGAGTTGGTCCCTTGGCTGCCATTTCGATTACCCACATTGTTTCGGGGCTGCCACTCCGCACCAGGCATTTGCAACCCAGTCTGCTGCCCAGGGCCCAGAACTGTTCTGTCCCTAAACTAAAAATAAACCTGTCCCTGCTGCATCTCCCCTCACTGCCAGGCCCTGGTATCTGTCCCAGGTCTTCCGGCCACACTGCTGAGCTCCTCTCACTCCTGCCCTCCCCATTTGCCCCTCTGCTTCCAGCCCGAGCTTGCTGGGTGGTTTTGGGCCATCTTGCCTTCTGAGTGCTGGGCATAAGCTGATGCTTGTCCAGGGAGCCAGGCTGCACGTACACAGTCTCTGGGGGCTGCCACCAGGGGAAGGGGGCAACAGGGAGGAGGGTGAACATGTCCGTCAGAGCCCCTTGGACTTCTGGCACTCGCCTCTAGCCCTGGCTTCCTCCCAGCACCCCCTGCAAGCTGGGAGAAAGTGTGGGGGGATGAGCAGGAAAGCCCCACCCGCCCTGTCCCAGCCCTCACCCCAACTGCCCTGGGGACCGAGCTGCTACCTGCCCCGGGACTCCTGCCCTGTTGCTAAGTGATACTGGCCACCTCCACAGCTCAGGGCTTCGGGTTACCGCATTCACAGTGTGACCTTGCCTCTGTGGCTTCCAGGGATGACTGGGCCCGGGCTCCGGGGCCTCCTCCCTGAGTCAGGCCACGGCGCCTCTGGGTCACGGAGTGTGGGTCTCTTCCACCTCCTGAGCATGGGGGGCAGGGCGACTGGGGGTCTGTGTCCACTGAGGTCCATTATGGTCACCTCTTCCCTTGCCACCCGTGGATCCTGGGAACCTGTGGAAGGAGGTGAGCAAAGGGGCTCAGGTAGCGGGGACACCTGTTCAACCGAGGGGCTCTGGCAGTGTGTCTCCTTCAGTTTGACGTCGGTATTCTCTTCCTTCTGACTTTGCTGATCCTTGGGCCCGTGTTGGTGCTAACGGGGTTCTGTGCCTGTTCTCTGGGGGGATGGCTTATTTGAGACGGGGAGTGAACGATCGGAGTCCGGGTCGGCCTTGGGGGTGTGGGCCTCCGCCTGCACCTAGGGTTCTGTCTCCAGGTCTGCCGTCCCCCGGCCGTCCCTGCCTCCTTCCGTCTGTGGGGAGCGATGTATCTGCCAAAGCCCGTTGGCCGCTGTGCGGGAGGTGTCGGGTGTAAGTTGCTAAGAGTTTATTTTTAACTCTGACAGAGGCGCCCCTGTCCTTGGGTCACCACCCTCACCCTTGCCTCTCCCTACCCTGGCCCCTTCCTTGGCTTCTGCAATTCGCAGAGGAAGGCTGGGAGGAGTCTGACGGCAGGGAAGCCTCTGGAAGTCAGGAATCTGCAGATGGCTTGGTTGGTTGGCATGCCTGACTTCTGCAGAATGGGGGGTGGGGGTGGTCGTGGCCTGAGTGGGGAGAGGGATAGCCCTGGGTGTTGGGGGCCACCTGTGGAACTCGGAGCATTCTGGGAATGCAGGTGGACTGATGAGGGCAGCGGGGCTCGTGCCAGGCCTTCCATGGGCTTCTGTCCTGATAGGCGCCCAGCATTGCACGTGGCAGGCAGCCACGGGGCCTCAGCGAGCGTGGACGGTGACAGCTTGGGAAGAGCTCGGCCTCACGGGAGTGCTGAGCATGCTCGTTCCCGCTGGCTGCCGGGCGCACAGGCCTCACGTCCTCTCCACTGGAGCCCATGTGAGGCTCTCCGTTCTGGCAGTGCTCTGTCACCGGAGGGGCCTGAGTGCCCCTTTGCATGGGTCTCCTGATTGCGTGGAACTGTTTTGGTTACCTTGCCTTAGAGTTTTCCCGAAGAACATCAGATTGGATTTGGGGTGCAATTAGAGAAAGAGGAATGGAGCAGGGGGTGGGGAGTGGGCAGTAGACACCCGGGGCTGACTCGGAGCCCCTCAGTCCTCGGGTCCTTGGACTGAGGGTGGGTTAGCTGGCCTGAAGCCCAGCCCTGATCATGCAGCTAAGCGTCCCAGCTTACACCTCGGGCTCCCCTTCCCTGATCCGACCCCCGTGGCCTTTGGTTCTGAATGCGTGCTGTGTTGCAGTTCAAGGGGCTCATCTCTGCTGCTTCCTTAAATAGGACTCTGCTTTCGGACCCCTTTACCGGGGTATGACCCCATCTGTCCATCTGTAGCTTCTTTGGCCCCCGCCCCATCCCTCCCTGTCAGACTTGCCAAGACTCCGCGTTAGAAATGTCTTTCTCCACATGCAAAGTGCTCCTCTAGATAATGGATTCTAAGTTCCTTGAAGAGCCACATCTCCATGACTTTTGTGTCCTCGTTCCCATGCCGTTGCCCTGTGCCATTACTACAGAAGAGAAATTCATAGCGTGCCTTGGTGCCGTGCGTCACCCCGCTGCCTACTAAAGGCGGGAGAGCTAACAGCGGGTGCCCCTGCCTGCACACGAGGTACCGCGGGCGTCCCTGCGCTGCGGGGTCGATTCTGGGAGAAGGACGACGTTGGGCTGGACTCTGTGACCGCAGGTCCCCCTAAGTGTCCATCCCCGCTCTTCCCCTGTCTGCCGAAAAGCCGTTCTCAGAAGACTGCTGGGCGTTTCTGCCCTCCACGCACTTGGACCTGCTGACTCAGGCCGGCGCCTTGTTTCCGCTGATGGAGTGCTCGTTCTTGTAGGAACCCCATTGCCGTTTCCCACTGATGCCTCTCCGCCTCCTCCTCCCCAGTCCAGAACCCCTCCTTTTCCTGTTCTGCCGTGGACATGACCTTTCTGCCTCTTTGACGGAGAGAGGGACAGCTGTGGAACTTGCCAGCATTCCTACAGCTCTTGGCATCTTCCGGTCAGCTCCAGACGAAGCACAGACTTAAGGTGTGTGGTCCACGGTGGTCGGTCTGCTGGCCTCACCCTGAGGCGTTGCAGGGGCCCCAGCATGCACACCAAGGTGCCAGGGCTGAGGTCAGAGGTTGGAACCCTGTGGGGCCATGTAACTCCATGCCTCAGATGTCCAGGGGGAGCAGAAGTGGGTGCGCTGTGTATACCTCCCTGGGCCTCCTCATTTGTCGATTAAAGGGTTCAGACTTGATCTGGAAGAACCCCATCGAAGGGCTTTCTTCATTTCCTGTTGTTGCAACCCCGCTGCACGCTGCAAAGGAGGGAGTCAGCTTGGGGACCTGGGGGGCTGGGGGCTAGGAGCCATCCTCTCTGCCCTCACGGCCTGCAGACCAGTGTTCTCTCACCCTCCTCCTCCAGGTGGACTGGAGTATTTTTACTCATTCATTCAGTCATTCAACCAATGTTTGCAAACATTTATGCTCTGCGCCAGCCTCCTGTCTTCCCTGCTGACTGGCCGTGAGGAGGGCGATGGCAGGATTAACCTAGAACAGGCGACTGACTGGTCAGGGCCGTCCCCGTGGGTTTAGACGCCTTCACCGCCTCTGCTGTATGAGGTGAGAGGAATTCCGGACGGTGAGGGTGATTTCTAGCGCTTAGACTTGACTTCTGCCTTTCTAAGCAGGATTTGCCTTAGGGTGCCTTCTAGCCCTCTGAAATCCAAAGCAACTTACTACTCAAGAAAATTAATGAGCGGAGCCAAGAAGGACTTCCGCAGCCTCCCTGAGGGTGTGTCAGAACAGCAGGTTGTCTTCCGTGCATGCAACAGTCGTCTGCCTCATTCAGATCACTGTGGCGAGCTTAGCAACGCTGACAGTTCCCCCAGATTCGTGTCTTTATTGAGCAGATACTATGTACCTATCAGGTGTTAGGTGTTTTACTTATACCCCTGTGCTCATCCTTAATAATACTCCCAAATGAAAGTTCTCAATTTACAGAAGAGGAAACATGTTCTAACATGTTCAGAGTATTTCACTTATTAGCAATTACTTACTGAGCACCTACTAAGTGCTAAGTATTATTTCAGGGTCTGGGGGATACATCACTATACAAAACAGATCAGAAAAGCAAAACAAAACAAAAAATCCTGCCTGCATAGAGCTTGCATTCTATAATAGCAGGGGAGATAGACGAAACAATCCGTGAAGTTGTTGGGGGGTGACAGGTGTAAAGGTTACAGTGGGGGAGGAGGCCCTGGAGTGCTGGGAGTGTGTGCGGCTGTCCAGCCTTTCCCGAGGGGCTCCGATGGGGCTTCACTGGGAAGGTGACATGTGAGTGAGCCTTGGGAATGTTTGGAGGGGCAGGGCAGGAGGCAGGAGGATGAACAGATGCAGGGCCTGGGCTATACAACCTGGGCTCCGGAAGCCTGCAGCTCTGCCTAATAGTTCTTCCGTGGCTGCGCCGTGATTCAGTACGTAGGTGACCCAGCAATTTATGTTTTAATCGTCAGATATTTGTGGAATGCTTTGGTACAAATTGCTACATGAAATTCCCTGCCTTTGGGAACTTAAATTAGTTGAGAGGAGCGAACACCTGTGTGTGCATAAGGAATGAAAGGAATGGAGAAAGACTGTCCCCTAGACCTGGACGTCCTCACGTGTCCTCATCTGACACTTGGACAGGCCTCACCGCCGTCCTCCGATGTTGACGTCCGTCCTTACAGAGCTGGTGAGACGCTGCTGTTGGAACGTAACTCTGTTTGTATCACTTAGCCCCTGGTAAAACTGGTGCCCTTACCACTGTGTCACCTGCAGCCTGTTGAGGACGGTAAGTGAGGACAGACTGTATCTGTGTGACAGGGGCAGGGGGTCGGAGTCCTGGTCTTATACACGAGGAAGAGGGTTCGGAAGACGCTTGGGAAGTGAAGGAGACACGTGTTCGCAGGGCGGCCACAGAGCCTGCAGCGGCGGGGGGTGCCTCGCCAGAGGGCCGGAGGGCGGGCAGGGGCACTGTCGCCTGGCACTGGCCGAGACAGACCAGGGCTCCCCCGTGACACGCCCGGGGCACGTACAGACGGACGTTGGGCCGACAGGAAGGGTTCTGAGGCTTGTTGGGCGAGGAGCTTCTCCAGGCGCTTCCCCCTTCGGTGTGGCTGAGGGGGAAGAGGCGACCTCGTCCTGCCACCTTCCTGGCAGCAGGAGCTGTGGGCAGGGCCGGCTGGGAGCGGAGGGGGTGGCCGGACCGGAGCCGGCCGAGGCCACGAGCCCTCCCTCGGGCCCTCACAGGGCGTCCCTCCCGTGCTCAGCCTCCCAGGTGGGCCATGGCAGGTGGCAGGCAAGGCTCGGGGGGACGCCCACGGCCCAGCTCTGGCCGCCTTGCCTCCTGCCTCAGGCGCCGCGTGAGCAGAAGCCGCTCGGGCTGGCGCAGCCGTTGGTGCAGGTGGGACAGTGAGGCAATGGCTCGCGCCTGTGTTTTCCTGGGCGTGTGCTGTGGCAGAGGAAGTTGCAACAAGTTTCTTGTGTTTTTCCTTCCTTTCTTTCTTTTTATAGACAGGAGGAGGAGGACAGAAAGCATCTCCAGTAAACTTCAGAGAGTACCTCGGCTTGATGGGCGCTGTCACCTCCCGCCCCACGGTGCTTCGCACCTGTGGTGTTCCCTCCCCGCTTCCTCCCCCCTCCCGTCGCTTCCTGTGTCCCTCTTCCCTGAGGGCCCGTGTCCCTGCAGCAGGCTGGCTCCCTCTTCGAGAGACAGTCGTCCGTGACCCTGGCTGAGGGCCCCTTGAGATGGGCAAGAGACAGGGGCACCAGCTCGTGCCCGAAGGTGGCCTGGTGGCTGCCCCTTGACAGCGAGGCCTGTTGAAACAAGGCAGGCGGCTCCTCACACCCAGCTGGCCTTGTCCCCCGCCGTGTCGGCCCGCTCACCCGGTGTCCCAGGAGGCTGAGACGTCCTTTTGTGTCAGCTCCAGAGCCCGTGTGGGAGGCAGAAGTCACAGCGGGAAGCCCTCAGGTGTTACACTGGACTCCCTGCTCAGATTTGAACTTGGCCTTGTGCTGTCCCTGCGCAGGGATCCATCCAGTCGTGTTTGGAAGTGGATGGTCTGTTTCCCAGACGAAAACCCCTCAGCTCTGGAAAAGTAGTGGAACTTCCTTTTGTCTGCTGCAGTTCATTTCCCCTCTCTTGGCTTCTGTACCCCAGTACGGCCCGGACGTGCCAGCGCACACCCGCTTTCAGACTCTAGCCATCGTGGATGGCGGGGCGTTCGAAGTCGTGCTGAGAGTGAGGTCTCCTTGCCCCGCGGAGGCTGTCTGGGGTGGAGGTGGCTGTGGGCGGGCCCTGCTGTCCTGGGGCAGCGTCCTGCGGGCTCAGGGTGTCTGTCAGGCTCCTCTTCCTGCTGCCTGTGGACTCGGGGGCCGAGGACACAGAGCTCCTCCTTTCCTGCCGTTGTCTTTGAATGTCGTGTCCCCGTCGTCAGGGAGGGCTCTTCGGGCTGGACATGAGCTCCAGAGCGGCAGTGGGCGGAGCGGGCTCAGAACTTGCATCTTTGCCCAAACCCGCCCCCCCTCCCCCCCAAGTACGGAAGCTCTCACAGGAAGCTGCTCTGGCCAGTCGAGTAGCCGCTAGCCACATGTGACTATTTAAATGCAAATAAATAAAAGGAGCAATTCCTTCCCTGTAGCACTGACCACCTTTCAAGTGCTCAGTAGTCACGCCTAGCTAGTGGCCATCATCTTGGGCTGCACAGATAGAGAATATTCTGTCAGCACAGAAGGTTCTAGACAGTGCTGGACGTGGAAGTCATCACTCTGTACACCCTGCCTGGGAGGGGACTTTTGGAAGGGCATGAGGGGCCGTGTGGAGGTCCAGGCCATCAAGGGCAGGTCAAGCGAAGGCCATCATTTAGAAGACTTTTTAAATAGTGGTCGTCTAGCCCAGTGGCTCCCAAACCAAGTCCATTGCCAGAATGCCCCGTGGGTGATGTTTGAAAATACGGACTCCTGGGCTCCACTCTTTGGTGCTGTTCAGGAATGTGGGCTTTTACCTGTGACGATGAACCAGGTTTGGCCACCACCGACCTGTCGCTTCCGTGCTCCCGGTCCCCTAGCAAGGGGCGCGTACCCTCTTCCTTGGGTTAACAGCACTTGCTCTTGTTCCAGCTCTGTCTGTTGCGCTCCCGCTTTGGCTCCCTGCCCTCGTACCGTCCCTGCCCGCGGGTTGTGTCCCGTCCCCTCAGGTGCCTGAGCCCAGTGTGGTGTCCCTGCCACAGTGACATGGCACACTGTCAGGGTGCTTGACCTGCCAAGGGCTCCAGGGCTCTCTGCAAAGATGTGACACATTCCCGGTGTCCTTCCGCTGGTCAGGCCGTGCTGAGAGATGGGGGTAGGGTCCCATCTCAGGGGACTGACGGTGGGGTCCCAAGAGCTGTCCAGGTGGCGTGGCCCCTGTGTACCGTCGGCCTCTGTGCTGCTCCGCAGTACCGCGTCCCTGGGCCCTGATGTGCTTGGCCGTGGTTCCCTGCCGATGTCACTCCCGCCTAGACCCTCAGGCACAGCCCTCTCCTCCCGAACCGCAGCGTTCCAGCGGGCTGGCTTTGACCTTCGTCCCACCCAACCCCCACCCACACAGACTCAGCTCGCCCCCGGGAGCCGGTGCGCGGCCAGCCTTCTCCTGGGCCTTCCGTCCTCAGTCCTTTACGTTCTGGTAGACTTGTCCCCACCCTTCCAGGCTGAGCTTTTTTTTTTTGCTTTTTGGTATGTGGGTAGCTCCCTCACTGGGAACCGAACCCAGGCAGCAGCACTGACAGTGCCAACGCCGAAGCCTTAAGCCACTACACCATCAGGGAACTCCCAGGCTGAGCTTTTACCCACTCCGAACCCTGGTTCCAGGCCGCAAAACTCCCTCTGCTGTGCAGGCGGCGGTTCCTGCAGCTGGAGGTCACAGCCACTCCACGTCCTCCCCGCTGGGCTCTGGGCGGTTTCATCCCCTAAGCGCAGGTGCGGTGCGGGTGCGCAGGCGCGGTGCGGGTGCGCAGGCGCGGTGCGGGTGCGCAGCCGGCACGCACGTCCCCTGCTGTCTTGCCCGTTTGTCTCCTTTGGGATCCTGATGAGACTGCCACCGGGCGCGAGGGCCCCGTCCCAGCCGCAGGGTCCTCCCCAGTGACCTCAGGCTCTTCATCTTTGATGAGAAAACGGCCACTTACCAGCTGATGACGGACAGGCAGGGCGGGACTCCGTGGCTGCCTCAAAGGCCGCTCTGGTGTGCGAGTAAACAAGAAAGTTGGGGAAGTCAAGAATCCGGGCGTCAGCGTGGGAACACATGTTCCCGCTCTCCCCGTTAGAGAAGCGATCGGGGTGGAGCCAGAGAATTCCGGTAGCCAGAGCGAGCCCAGTGGGAGGAGGCCGGGCAGCGAGGTGCTGGCAGGGTCCCAGAGGGGACCTTCTGCGTCTGCTCTCCAGGGTGCCGCTGCGGGCCGCCTGGGGCCTGGGGCGCGGGGGCTCGGCGGCAGGGGAAGGGCTGTCATCGGTCCCTTTCACTCCAGTTCCTGCAGAGTGGGCTACTTTGGCCCGGTGGGCAAGGAGGGAAGTTTAGAAAAATAGGGTAGGGATTCTCTGGGCCTTTTCCTAAGGTGGTAAGGCTCACCCTTTTGAATTCAGAGGGACGGCTCAGTCCTACCTGGTGGTATGTCACCTTGTCTGCTTCCGAGGCTCCTGGGCGTGGGGGAAGGAGCGCTGACAAGGGGGCCTCCTTCCTTCCTGGGTCAGAACCAGAGCACAAGGAATTCCCCAGCCTCTAGACACACCGCGGTCTGCACCTCCGGGAAGGTGTTCTGAGAAATGCGCTCGCGTACGAGGAACGGCCTGTGGCTTCCGAACACGGGCAGCTGCTCCCGGCGACAGCTTCCTGTGGGGGTGGAGGTCCTGAGGGCCCTGCACCCGGGCACGGGGCACACCTGCCTCCGTGCTCAGCTGCAGAGGTCCACGGAGACGCCCTTTCAGAACCAGCTTCCTGTGGATGAAACAGAAAGCCCAGGTAGCAAACAGAGAGGCTGCCCACGTGTCTTTTCTTGAAGTTCACCCCAGGGCACCTGTACCCTATTTTCCCAACATAAAGTCAGGGTCTTCCTGACGTGTGTGTGTGTGTGTGTGTGTGTGTGTCTGTCTGTCTGTCTGTCTGTGTTTGCGGGCTACTGTCAGATCCAAGGGACACGCTGAGATTCAGTTTGGATGTGACAGTACTGGACTCGCTGGGGGCTCTGGTGGTGGGTGCTGTGGCTGAGTCTGTCACTCGTTGGTACCTGTGTGCCCCTTGGTCTCAGTGAAGGGGAGCGCTTGCTGGTCAGGCTTGGTCTGCCTGCTATTCCTTTCAGTTTCTCTGTCAGAATTCATGGTCGTTGTAGCTAAGCTGCCCTAGGTCATGGTGACACGTGGCAGTGGTGACCTTTCATGGACTGCAGGTGTGTGTGCATTGAGCGTGGTCACATAGGTACCCTTACAGGTCAGTGCAGAACAGCTGGGAAAGTCAACTGGGAGACTTGATAAGAGAGTACAACCAGCGGGCTCATCTGGGCTTGAACCTTTGTCCCTGGTAACATAAGCACAAGTGATTCACGGCCAAGGTTGACTGGAGTGTGTGTGTGGAGGTTTTGTGTCTTCCGTGACGTTCTGATGGTCTTTGCAGAGGTCCGGCACCAGTTGAATGGGCGTGTGCCCATTATCCTATCCGTGGGCTCACTGAGGGGGAAACGTGCAAGCCAAGTATCTCTTACACGCTCCAAGTGGGCAGGAGCCACGGATGGGTCTGGGCGAACACGGGGTGGGGCGCCCATTTCTCCAAACACTGCAGTCTAGGAATGTGGTGGCGGAGCCTGAGGTGCTCTGTGGTCAGATATATCTGGGAGACCCTTAGCACATTAGCATTTCAAAGGCTCTGAGAGACTGTAGTGAAAGACTCCGTTTGGCTTTGTGTAACCCAGTGCTTCCAGCATGCGCGTATGGAGGACCTCATTTTTCACTTATTAATATCTGACAGAATGTATTTGAGAGGTGGCAGGACAGTTTCTCGGAAAAATCCACCTGACTCTAGGGTAACAGGTTTGAAAGGTTTAAAAGAGGCGGGTGCACGTGCCATACACACACACACACACACACACACACTCACACACTCACACTCTCACACTCTCTCTCTCTCTCTCCCTCCCCCTCTCCCTCCCCCCTCCCTCCTCCCTCCTTTGGGGGCGGGTGTGTGGCCAAGACTCCTGAGACTCCGGCAGGTGGTTTCTATTGAAGTTGGCCCGTCTGCACCCCTGCTGCCTTTGTGCTTCTGGAGAAGGCTTTTGTCCTGGCTTGAACGCACTGAATAGCAGCTCCATCTGTCACGCCCCGGGAGTTTGCAGCCATGGGGGTGACCATGCGGTGAGCAGGCAGCCCTGCCTGAGGCCCAGGCTGCTCACGGGGAGCTCCCTGGTGTCAGCCTGGAGGGGCAGGTGATCCCGAGGCAGCTGCTTGCTAATCCTGGAAGTGGTGGGGAGCAGGATTTAGCGCCCTCGTCTGCGTTCTGCTGCGGGCAGGGAGGGTGCGTTAGACCTGGAGGGGGCAGCCAGGGAGAAGCAGGTGGCGGATGTTTCCTCTCCTCCCTGCCAGCCAAAGGGCATTTGGAGGGTGGACCAGGGTGGAAAGGCATTTGGCTTGCTGTTACCCAGGGGACCGGAAATGAAGGCATTTTGGTTTAAATTTAGGGAAGAGTTCAGAATTATGGTGTGGATTTACTGAAGTCCATGGAGTTTTAGAATTTGAAAGTACTGGCTGGAGCAGTTTTCAGAGTGATGGTGACAGGAGGTGGGTAGGAGTGCCTGGGAGGCCCCTCTGGGCTCTGCACTCGGAGCAAACCCAGGCCCAGGCATTCCTGAGCCCGCGGCAGGCCTCAGCACCCTCCCGGGCTTATTTCTAAGGAAATTGGCAACTGGGACAAAGTGGGGCTGGGGGTGCGAGGTCTTCAGTCACTCGTGCCGGCAGGTCCACACTTCCAGTGTGAGGGCCTCTGTGTCATTAAGGCAGGCCTAGGATTTCCCGTCTCTGCGTGTGTGTACACATAGTGTTTATGCTGCTTTTCCTCTTCTGACCTTCCCAAAGGGAGAGGAATTAGCCTGTTCTCAAGAACTGGGGTGAGGTGCCTGCTCCCCGCCTTCCTCTCAGCCCCAGCGGCCCGGGGAGGAACCCCGCCCCCCATCCCTCTGCCTGAGTTAGGAGAAAGGGTGGAGCTGTCCTGCAGGCCCCCCACCCTCCCGAGCGGGAAGTCCGGCCGGGCCAGGCTTTGCTTGGGAAGCAGCAGAGTTCACTGCTGCTGCCAACTGGTGCTCCAGCGTCCCGGGAGGGAGCACAGCGCTGACCTCCAGGGACTTGCTGGGGCCCGGGGTGGGGGCGCTGCTGGCCAGGAAGCTCTGAGATCACTGGAGTGATCGGGTCGGGGAAGGATGGAGGAGTAGGACTGACTCCCTCCTTCCCCCTCAGCCGAGGATGCATCACCACTGCTGGGAATGCACTCAGGCTCCTTCAGACAAGTCGGTCACGATGGAAGGTTTTTCCTACCCCAGGGTGGGCGCTGCTTGTGCACAGGGGCTCTCTCCCGGTCCTGGCAGCGCGACGCAGCCATTTACCTGCCACCCCTCGGGGAGCAGGCAGGGCAGCCCCCGAGCCCCTGGCCTGCACCCTCTGTTCTCCCTCCGCCTCTCAAGTGTGCAGTGGGCATGGAGTGGGGCCGGAGGGCGTCGCATACCCCACTTTCCTCTTTCCCACACGTCCTAGCCTTTGGGGTCTCCATTTGCTGTTATAGCCCCACTGTGACACATCTGGACCCAGACACAGTGTCCTCTGGTCCTGTGTACTGAGGAGCCCAGAGCTCCCCTGGGTGGCTGGCGGGTCACTTCCCCAGGGTTCCCCTGCCCCAGGCATTCCAGGGATTCCCTCCAGGTTCTGGGCTCCCACCTCCCAGCCTTGACCTTGAAGCAGTCTGCCCTGTCCCCCGCCCCCTGCAGGGAGAATGGCTGGAAGGACATCCTGTCAGAAGCTGTTGGTCTTCAGTTTGGGGCACACACATATATTTCCCTCACGCTAGACTCTCAAGTGGGTGAGACAGGGAAGGGGTGCTGATAGGGGCTAAAATCTAGCAGGGGCTCCCCGGGGTCCCGTGTGCTTTTCCTGGGGATCCGTGTGGGGTGCTTACTCCGTCCTCACAGCGTGGAGCTTGGCAAACATCTTAAACTCTCTGTACCTCAGTTTATACGTGTCTGAAATGAGCGTGTTGGGTCCCCCTGGATTGCAGCCCTAAAGGTGATCTTACACGGAAGGGCTGTATGAAAACCAAACGAATTTTCAAATTAACTGGTTACTCACTGGTTACTCTGTGCATTTCGGGGCACAGCGCTCTGATTCGGTGTCTGCACTCTGGCCCGCCCACCACCCAGCGTGTCGTTTCTGTCTGTCACCATGGATGTGACCCCCTTTACCCAGCTCACCCTCCCCGATCCCTTTTCTGACAAGCACAACTCTGTTGTCTGTATCTACGAGTTTGGTTTTGAAAACTGAACCAATGTCAAGGTCGTATTACTTACCTGTGGGGAGAGAATCGTGTCACGGACTTTAGAGGTGGGAGACACCTCGGCGCTCGTGTGGATAGGCGCGTGCTAGGTTTCCCGGGGAGGGGACAGAGGGAAGGAGACTTGTCTGCAGGTACTCAGCCAGTTAACTGCAGATCGGGGACTGGCACCGGGTCACCCAGCTGTCTGGCACATCCCTCTGTTACTTGGTATTCTCCAGGGTATGTGTCCTTGGGGTAGAGAGCCATGGAGTACATAAACCAGACCACAGAGAATCTGACAGTCTTGTAGGCAATTAGGTTTACATTATCCATGCCTGGGGGCAGCGGAGGGGGAGAGAGTAGATAGATAATCTCAAAATTGTTCACATCGGACTTTCAAAATATCGGGCCTTTTTTTTTCTCTCCAGGACACATATCTCCTCAATTCTCTTGGGCTTCCGTAACGCTCTCGCCCTAGAAACCTGCTGTGTGGGGAGGTGGGGAGCTCCTGCTCATTGGTTCCGTGTTTACTGTGGCCAGTCTGCAAGTGCATGGTCCACATGTGGACAGTGGAGAGCTAGCTGTCCCCAGGCCCTTTCTTTGAGGACATATGGACCCCTTTGGCGTGAGGGGAACTGCTCTCGTTGCATCTCTGCGTCCTTCGGCTCCTGTCTAGGAACAGGGTTTGCACAGATGGAGTGCACAGCAGACTGCTAGAGCTGGAAAGCACTGAGGATCCTCTAGACCTCTAGACCGGTCCCCTCTGTGCCTGGGGGAAGGTACGCGGGCCACAGAGGGGCAGGGACTTGTCCCGGACACAGCAGGATAGTGATGGAGCCGGTCCCCTGGGAACAAGAGCTACGACAAGGGTCCGAGCCCCACCTCGCACGTGCTGCCTCCTGGCTCAGAGGGTTTGTCCTCAGGTCAGCCAGGCCTGGAGAGACCCTGGTATTGGCTGAAACAGCCCCTCTTCTTTCCCTGTGCTCCCCACTGGCTCTTACTCCCCCCACCCCATTGTTGTGAAACCGGCACGAATCCTGCCGTGAACACTCCCAGACCCGACCACCTAGATCCTTCCGTCAGCGGTGCTGTCTCCCTGTGTCACTTCTTTCGCTCTCTTTCCATCTCTCCCCCCCCTTCTCATCGTATCTTATTTCGGGGATGCATCTTAGAGCAAGTGGCCGACGTCGGTACGCGTCTCCCTAAACATTTCCGTGTACGTGGCCGCACTTTAACATTCAGAATCTGTTCATGCATTCATTTGGGTTTGGTTTTGGGTGGTAGAATTTACATGATAGTGAAATGCTCACATTTTAAGCGCATCATTTTATGAGTTTTGACAAATGCTTCCGTCCACGCAACCCAGACCCCTGTCAAGATACAGAACAGAACCACGCACATGATTCCCCGTGTTGCTGGTTTGCTGCTTTTTCTACCGAACACTATTTAGTTGTGGATATGATATAACTTGCTTGTCCATTCTCCTGTGGATGGACATTTGGAGTGTTTCCAGTTTCGGGCTTTTTGTGGACATCACGTTTGCATTTCTCTGGGGTCCGTCCCTAGAAGTGGGCTTTCTGGGTCAAAGGAGCCTGTAACTTCTTGGGCCTGACTCTCTCCTGGCCGTCCTCTGCATCTGCACCCCAGATTGTGTTAGAAAGCACCTTAACTGCTCGTCAGCGTAGGTGCCCCTGGGGAGCCCCGGCGTCTGCTGGAATGTTCCCAGGGACAGGCCCCTGCTCTGTCGTTTCTCCCTAGGGAGCCACCCAGGACAGGTTTGATTTAGCTTCCTGTGACTGTCATCATCTCTCACCCTCAGTTGCTCCTCAGGGCTTCGCCTCTGCAGGGGGTTGTCCCAGTTGACTGTGTCCTCTCTCTTGTGTGACATGCTTCTCAGCCGTCCTTCAACCCGGTTGTCATCCTTTGGAAGCTTTTCGAGTGTGCTCCCAGAAGTGAGCGCTGGACTTCTAGAAGGGGCCTGAATGGTGGAGTGTGGCTGGGTCTGGCCTTCTGTCTCGGTCTGGGTGCTGGGTCTGCCCGCGAGCTGCAGGGATGGGAACTTCTGGGCAGTCACGTCACAGTGTCAGTGAGTTAATGTTTGTGAAACATAGCACAACAGAAGGTGGCAGTAAGATACTCATTCAAATAGAAGCCACCCAGAGCCTCGGATAGTAATAGCATTTATCGCATTCATTAATAATAGCAATATTATTTATTTCTGCTTGCCATTATCTCATGTGATCTTTGCCACCACCGTAGGCGAACGCTGCTTTTAAAAATAACTCAGTAAAACTATTTGGTTCAAAGTAGGGTTTGTCGACTTCGGCACCATTGACACTTTGGACCGGATATGTGTTTGCTGTGGGGGATCGTGCTGTGTTTCGTGGGATTAGCAGCATCCCTGGCCTGTCCCCAGCAGATCCCAACAGCAACCCTCACGAGGCCCCCCAAGTTACAACAGTCAGAAATGTCTCCTGACATTTTCACATGTCATCTTTGGGGACACGTCATCTCAGGCGCTGAAAAACAATAAATAACACAACTCTCCCTGGAGAGTACCCTCTGTGAACTCTTCGGTGTAGCTACTTGTGTCCTCTGTCCTTGAGAAAGACAGTCCTCACTTTTCACGTTTCCAGCGCGAGTTCCAGCCGCCACGGTTTAGCTGAGTGACAACGTGGCTCCAATCCCAGTGGCCGGGGTGTGTTAACCGAGGACTTGCACAGGAGCAAACGCTGCTCCTAGCCCTTTGGTCCACGGATCGCTATGTATGGGACAGACGTTTGTTACGACCAGTGGTCATTCGTGTCCCTTCTTTTGGAGTCTCGTTGGGTCGCTGCCCACCTTTGTCGAGCTCGCACACAGACACGAAAGCGTGCAGTTGTGTTGTCTCTTGTCTCATAACGATAAACTCGTGACATGTTACAAAAATGGATAATTTTGAAAGAGGGAATTGGGCAACAAAGATGACATTTCAGCAAATAAATGAAAAATGGTGATGCTGTAAGGGAAATTCCAGCTGACCGTAAGTGGAGTGACAGAATACATAACTGGTTGCAGGGGCATGGACATGGCCACTGCCCGTCTGTGTCCGCGCCCCGAGGGACTCAGGGAAGGTGAACTCATTGACATAAGTGGTTGTGATGAAAAGATGAAGTAATTCCAGAGAGGAAGTGACACTGGGAACAAAACCTTGACATTGAAAGGCACTCTTGGAGGGATTTTGCAACATTGAAAACGCAAAGGATGACACGTTGGATCCAGACTTAGAAGGGAGCGTGGGAACGGGCCGCGGTGTACCGGACGCTCCGTCTGTGTCATACGTTGTGACGAGAAGCACTGTTCAGGCTACTCGGGATACGGTTTTCACAAGGACGTTTTTATGGCAGCGTCTTAACGTTTTGGCGACAGCTTCTAAAGGCCGTGGGGCAGTCTTACTTTTCCCGTGGACGATTAGGAGTGCTCGGCGGGGTCATGGCTGTGGCTGCACGTCACTGTGCAGGGCAAAGGCCGCCTTTCTCTACACAGGTGGGGTGAGCACACACAACACGGGGTCTCTTTCGCTTTTCTAAAACAGTTTACAGAAATGGGAACCAGACTGTGTGCGTCAGTGTGCAGCTTGCTTTTGTTCGTGGAAGAGTATCTTCTTTTTGGAGAAGTTTTTTGATCTCAGTATATCTGGACCTACCTCACTCATTCTTTTGTTCATTCTCCTGTTACTTTGTGCACCGTTATGGATGTACCCGAATTTATTTGCCCAGTTTTAGGTAACAGACGTTTAGTTTATTTTCAGATTTTCTTCCCGTTGGGAAGAAGGCTGAAGTGAATATCTCTGGCAGATACTATCATTAGCCCCGTTTAATGTCTGAGGACAATGATGAGAAAATGAACTAGCTGCCTAAGGTCAGGCAGCTACTAAAACTGAGAGCTGGCGCTTGAACTTGGGACCGTCTGATTCCAGGGCCTCTGCTTTTAACCACAGTGCTTTACAGCTTCTCTTCTGTGAGATCTTCCAGGACAAAACCGGCTCCCTTCTGTGTGGAAGGGCAGGAGGGAGGCTGAGGACAAGGACTGCAAGGTTGACATCTGGGAGCCTGGCTGGGTGGTGATGTCATTGTCATTAACTGAGGCCGGGGAGCCAGTGAGAGGGAGCAGTGAGTCCATGTTTAGCCTGCCCTCGATCCGTTAAATGACACTTTGTTATCATGACAATTGCAAATATCAAAATGCTTTGTCATCCCACCCGGCTCTGTTCTTGTCATCCCAAAGGTCTGGCAGGAGACTGTCACACTTTATAGAAGTCAAAGCCCCGTGTGTCTGACCCCTGGCCTGTAGTGTAGTACCCCGGCTCAAAAAGGTAATGGCTTCTCGGGGAACCCAGGCTGGGTGGGGACGGCCCAGTTCATGATCTGTCCCAGACCTGTGCCAGAGAGGCGTGAAGCTCAGTGGCCCTTCTGGTGAACACTTCCCTTCGCCTGTTGTTTCTATTTCGTGGACTAGACTGTGAGCTTGAGTCCCCAGTGCTTAGTCTGGTGCCCGGAGCACAGTGGGTGCTGCCCACAAGCAGGGCAGCGCCCCTCAGAACCAGCCGTGGTTCAGGAATCACCTGTGGGTTCTTTCTACACCCCAGGGTGGGGGGTGATTCTTCCCAGATTGGCGTCTTGTAGCTCAGTCGTCCTGGGGTGGTCATGAGTGAGTTCTGGGTCCTGCTCGGCTTTGAGGTTCCCTTTCAACGTGAGTGTGTACGTGTGGAGCTTGATCCAGCCGGAAAAGCGTCCTCCTTGATCAAAAAGGTGGACCGTGTTGGGGACGAACATGCCCCCATTCTCTGTTGTTGTTGTAGATTACAGCCTCCCTGCTTTGTGTCACATTTTGGTGACGTTCTCCAGGAAGATGCCAGCTGTCTACACGAACTGAGTTCCCCTCATCCGTAGGGTTACACCAAGTCCTTCCTCCTGTGGCCAGCGTGGGACCCCCCATCTCCGCTCACCTCCCTCTCAAGCAGGAAGGTCGACCTGCTGAGGGGCACAGAGAACTGTGTCACTGTCAGGCAGGGGTCGGGACCCGAGCCACACCACACTTGAGAATCTAAACCCCTTAACTGAATAAAACACACACACAGAGATGGCAGAGATTTCCAGGGGTGCCCAACCCTGCGGCTTCCCTGGGCCACACTGGGAGAAGAACTGTCTTGGGTCACACGTGACATACGCTCACACTAACGACAGCTGATGAGCTAAAATAGAAAAAAAAAGGTCATGCATAATTTTCGTAACGTTTTAAGAAAGCTTACAGATTTGTGTTGGGCCACAGGCTGGACAAGCTTGATTTAAACAACAGAAAAAGATCAAATGAAAAGGAAAAAGGGACAAAAACACGAGCTTCTCTGTAGTACCTACTCACTAGTAGTCAACACTATTCACATTTTTTCAGGGGGCAGATTCCTCCAGAGAAAGCCTAAGCATCCCTTCACCCGTCTTTAAAACCCAAACAGAACCAGAGCCCAGACACCCATACGGGATTCTGGTTTACATTCGGTTGGGTACTCTAGTTTTGGTAATTTAAAAAACACAAAAGACCAAAATGTCACCTTGCTCACCACCACTTATTAACCACTAGTTTACCTTTAGGTGCGTTTGCCTCTTGTCTTTCTCATCAGACCTTAAACATTAGTTACGTAATGTGGACACAGTTCCACGGAAAAGATGAGCATGTTCACCGTGATGCCAGCGTGTCGTCTTGTCCCTTGTCTGCTTGTCCCCGCAGCGGTGGAGGTGGCCGGCCCCGTGCTCATAGGGACGTACGAGACCCTGCTGTGCGTGTTTGCTGCCATTTATCTGACTGGCTCCTCAGGCAGACACCGAGGTTCTTACCGCTCTTTGATCACAGTGCTTTAGGGGCATGTAGGGTGGTTTCCCAGCTGGGTAGTGAGTTCCTGGCCCCAAGGTTTGAACACGTGCACTTTTGATAGACAAAACCAAATTCCTCTAAACATACACGAGTTTATGTCCCTCCTGATTGCATCAGAGGGTGCCTTTGCCTCCCAACAACTTTGCATCAAGCCCAGTTTTATTCTGTTATGTTTTGGGTCTAACGGTAAAACCGTTCTGCCGTTCTGCAACAATATTGTTGTTTGTATAGACGTTTCTCTTTCAGTGAGTTGCTTCGAGCCTCTTGCATTTGGCCATCTGCGTTTCTTTGTCTGCGAACTGCCTGTTTTTTACTCTTTGCTCATTTTTATGTTGGATTGTTCATCTTTTACAGTTGATCTGCCAGAGTTAGCCTTTTCTCCACCATGTGTTGCCAGTATTTATCAGGTAATTGTCGTTTACAGTGTGGTGTTTCAGGCTCTTGCCTTTTCTTTGACCCTCTGTCCTCGGCGGTGGTCCCAGAGAGTGGGGACGGGAACCTCAGGGGAGGCAGGGGCCCCAGGGGAGCTGGCCCTCATCTGGGCTGAGTGGCTCAGTTGTTTCAAGGCTTTCGGTACGGGCTTTCCCATTATGGGCTTTAGGGTTGTTTTAGTGGGGATTTCCCCCATTAGGTTAATGAAAGTCGGTAACCAATGGAGCCTCCTACCTCCCAGCCGTTTAGGCGTGTGTGCCAACATGAGGGTCCCCAGTGACGATCGCTTTCTAGGGGCGGACCACTGGCCGCCTCTCACCACGCTGAGTCCTGGAAGGGGGCATACGCCCTGCCCCCACCACGTGTGGAGGAAAAGCATCTTCTCAACCCAGACGTACCTGTTTGTCATGCCTTATGTCCCTGAGCTGGGCCGGAGGAACAGAGACACGTGGCACACGCCTGCAGCCTGGCAGCGGCTCTCCGGAGCGGAGAGGATGAGCCTCCCTCTCCACCATCGCTGCTTTTGTGGCCGCCACCTCGGTCTCCTTCGCGGCACAGACTGCAACGCGCGATTTAAAAGTTGGCGGAATTGTTGCGTGTGTCCCTCGTGCACTAAAACGCAAGGCCCGTGGGCCCCAGGCCTCGTTGGGTGTGTGCTGTGTTACTCTGTCCCAGCACCTCCCAGACCAGTGGCGGGCACGTCCTGGGCACTCCAGGTCTCTGCTGCGTGACGGCATTCCAGAAGGTGAGGTCCCGCACTGCCTGTGCTGTGTGTCTCCTCCCTGTGTCCCTCTTTGGATGCAGACCCAGGGGTGGGGCTTTGCAGGGACCCAGCAGAGATAGCCGGTGATGGAAGGACAGTGTTTCGTGGTCCTGCCGCCTTGTGAGCAGGACTGCGGGGGCCGGCTTCCCACCTGGCTGCCCCAGTCCTACCTGGGGAGCTTGGGAGGGCAAGGCCAAGGCCACGTAGAACTGGGGTAGGAAAGAGAATGATTGAATGGCTGCCCTGCAATTCTCCTGTCATCTCCCCTTCTTAGGGAGGGGTGTGGGCACCCCACCACCACCATGCAGCAGCCTGCACCCCCTGGGCAGGAGACTCCGAGAGGGCAGCCTTGGTCCGTGACCTTGGGGTGGTCGAGCTGCCCAGAAGCGCCGAGCCCCTGCTGGCTGGCCACAGCGGGCATGGTGACAGCCTCCGGTTAACATTGGAGAGCTGAGCTTCTTGGCCTCTTTAGGAAGAGAACCTACCTGTTCTCTAGAAAATCAAGATACAATAAAGGCAGTTAAGTTGCCTGTAGTCCTGTCTTTCAGACTGTAATTGCTGTTAACCTTTTCCTGAGGACGGGTGCCCTTCCTGTGACAGATGGACACACAGACTATGTATATGTTTGTGTGAGTGTACAGCCGTGAACACAGATACACGTAACGCTGTGCTGTACATAAGGCTTTGTCACTTGCTTTTCCACTTACTAGCAGACACTTTCTGATAAACAAATGTAAGGAAGCAGCAGGTTGGGACGAGTGCTACAAAAGAAAAAATGTGGGGTGCTACCACTGCCTGTGGCATTGGTGGGGACTGAGAAGCCAGTAGATATTGGGAGTTCGTTATCCGTTGAATGATTCTGAAACGTCATGTTAAAGGTTGTGGGTTGTGTAGCTAACTCTCTGATGCGGTGTCCGGGCGCTCCGCTTCTTAGCCCTTCCTCGTGGGGGTGAGCCACTCCGGGGACTTACACACCCCGAAGTCCCATCTGTGATGAGTGCCTTGGGGTAGAAGTCTACAAGTGGGATTTCAGGGTCAAAAGGTTTGCACGTTAAGGCCTGTGTACATTTTCTGCCCCCACTTTTCACTGTTGATACCATGGGGTGGTGGGAAAGGGACTTTGGGAAGCAGTGAGAATGGGGTGCAGATCCCAGTCCTGCCTCAGACAGATGGCTGAAAGGCCTTGACCTAATCGTTCAATCGATGCTTTCTCCTGGGGTGGGTGTGAGGGTTCCTTATTGGAACTGCTTAGCACCCAGGGAGCAGGGCCCCTGCTTCTCCCCACTCCTCTGATTCCGTGGCCTCCACTCTGTGCTGAGGAGGTGCTCAGACCCGCCCAGCCGCAGGCTCCTTCCCGAGTCCTCTTGCCTTCTGTGTGGCCACGTGGACAGGTCGGGGGCTGTGCAGCCTCACCTCCTGCTGAGCGTGCAGAGGCCTCTCGTTGAGCGCACACCCACTGACAACGCCCTCGGCGCCCGATTCGGACTTTTGCATCACTCTTGGCACCTGTCGATCTTGGGAAGGGATGTCTTCCTCTCTCTCATTACATTGCAACCCCACCCCACCCTGCTGTCCAGTTCAGGTGGTGTAGGCAGGGAGCCAGAGAACTCAGGCCTAGGATGCCAATGCCTGCTTCCCTCCCAGTGTTCTGGGTCCCCATCCCCCCCCCCCCCAAGGCCTGGAGCTATAAATAACACCTCAAATAAGATGGGCAGGAGTGGGATCCCAGCTGTCCTCCCCAGTGGGACAGTGACACACAGGGTCAGAGTAATGCTAATAGCACACAGTAATGCAGTGCTCACGATGTGCAAAGTAAGTTAGTCGTTGACATAATGTGTGCGGGTTTGTTTAATACAGACGGGCACTGGTATTGTCCCGTTTAACAGGGGAAATGGGGGCGCAAAGGATGCTCCTCGGGGCCTGGGGCTCTTCCTTACCGTGCTGTCCTTTTCTCTGTCCTGCCCCGTGACCAGGGCCTCCGGCCGAGGTTGCAGGTCTTCCTCTTTCTGTGGCTCGCCTAGGCCTGCGGTGCCGACTCCTCTGGGGTCTTTTCATGTGGTCCCACAATGCAAGATTTGGTGGGGGGAGATCAGGGTGACCCTAAGCAGCTAGAATTGGGGCCCCATTCTGCCTCCCTCCAGGTTCCATCAAAGACAGGCACGGAGCAGTATTGTGGGAGAGCCTGCATGTCTCCCGTATTGCCACTGTCACCCTAGACCTACCTCCCTCTGCCCCCCGCCGAGCAGTCCCGGCCATGCTGGAGGGGGTCTTGCCTGTCACATTGCATCTGGCACACTTGACTTGACAGTGAGTCTCTCTTATTGTGCAAGGAATTTCAGATGCAAACTTGGAGAGGGGAGGCAAGTCGGTGTCTGTTCCGGGCTCAGCAGGGGCGTTAAGGTATTTCCCAGTCCCTCCCTGTCAGGCGTCCCTGGGCCCAGAGCCTGTGTGGCTTCTCAGTGCAAAGACCCTCCCTTCAGTGTCAGGCCTGCGGGGCTGTCATCCTGGGCCCTTGGGCCTCCCTCCTCTGTCCTCGTGCATGCCACAGAGGTGGGGCCTTTCCTAGGTGACTCTTGGCTTCTGGTTGTAACGGCCATGGCCCCTCTGCTGGTGGCCCCTGGCAGCCCTGTGGGAGTCCTGTTTCCTCTCCTTGGCTCTCCCCTGACTTGGAGCTCAGGCACTCCCCTGCGGTTCTTTACTTAGCCCTGTCCTCCAGATTAGCACATTCTAGGTTTCCTCTGTGCAGGCGCTCCGACACAACCTCTTGGCTCTTGATGGCTCTGCCTGGTGACGTCAGCCCCGCTGCCCGCCTGACTGATTTCAAGGTCTTGCTTTCATTGCTTGCGTTGGTTTTCACATCCATTCGGGGACCTGACGGAAACACGTGCCTGGATGTCAGTTACCAGTCTTCCTGGGAAATTCTCACCCTTTTCCTCTTAGAATGGAAACATACTACTCTTCCCAATTTACTTAATCTGCAAAATCGCATCCAGTTATACAGATGAGGGGAAAACTTTCAGAAACGTGTTGGCTTCGCCAGCCCAAGCTGGGAAGTGCGGACCTGGGGTGTGAGTTGTGTGTGATTCCCACGGCCGGGTGTGTCGTGCTAGGTCCTTCTGGCTCCTCTGCCAGGTGAGGATTGGGCTGTGAGCCCAGGCTTTGTGACTGCAGTTCTCCAGAGTGTGCTCTGAGCCCAGGAGGAGCGAGGGGCACGCACTTGGCCTTGGGCCTTGTTGCAGCCTCACTTAGCACGTACCTGGTTGGTTAGAGCATGGAGCTGGTTGCTCACCAGGCTACACGCAGAAACCAGCCTCCAGTCCTGCTGGGGACACGTACCGGCTACAGCATGACTCCAGCCTCGACCCAGATGTGACGGAAAGGTCCCTGTGCTGTGGCAGGTCCAGTGACGCCTGCTGATGATAACAAAGCACTCTCAGAGCTGTTATTTCATTACATGCTTACAATGGCTTTAGGCAGGAGGGGGCCCCCCAGTTCATAGATGGGCTCTGGTGTAGATCCACGGCCCCCTCACGTTGCCCCAATGCCCAGGACTTTGACAGCCGTTTCTTCCTGTGGGGCCTCAGCTCCCATGTCCCTGCAGGGGGCGACAAAGGTCTTTCCTGTTGGCTCTGAGAACTGCTGCTCCGGAACCTTCTGAGCTGACCAGTCTTACAGCAGTTATGTCAGTGGGTGAGAAGCATTTTCTGTACTCTGTGTCTGCCTCCCTCGCGTGCCCCCCACCCGCAGCCTGAGTTCTTTCAGATCAGGTCTTGATATCCAGCACAATGTGTGGCCCCCCAGGAGGAGCTCTGTGAGTGCTTGTGGAATTAAATTACTTGCAAATGAAATCAGTGCCTCCTCCTGCTCCCCAGAGAGCTTAGAAAAGGACAATAAACTTTTGTTTTCCGGAACCATCCAAGTGAATGGAGTTGTGGAGCGTGGCAGAACTCAGGACCCACGCAGTGCCCTTACATGGCCACTAGGTGGCGGTGTGACCCCGTGGGGCCCGTGCCTCCTGCCTGCTCCCTCGGGCACCCGTTTCGGGGTGGCCTCTGCTGCCAGTCCGGGATGGACCAGCCTCAGCCTCCGGCCCTGCTTTAAAAGTTGCGTGGTCTCGTGGGAAAGGCTTGGGCTTTGCACCCCGCCGGGCCTGGATTTCAGCCCCAGCTCTGCCTCCCCCCAGGATCTGAGCCAGGGACTCACTGCCTCTCTGAACCTCGGTTTCCTCACCTGTAAAAACGCAGTAATTGCACGATTGGGAAAAGCCGGGCGCATCGTGGGCCGCAGCGTATGCGAACGCTAGTCTTGTTGTTGGAAGTGCCTGCGTTGCCCTCCACTCCGTCTGTGACCTGATCCACCCGCCAGGCTTCCCGCGTGTTCCCGCAGCTCCCAGCTGCGTGGTCCACCCACCCCCATCCCGTCCATCGTGGCCGGTCACCCCGATCTCCGTCGTCCCTCTCGCTGTCCATTTCCTCCTCCGCCCGACGGCCTCCGTCACGCCGCAGCTCTCTAGATGTCCACAGCAGGGTGCTCTGTGCAGGGCTGCTGCTGACCGCCCCGGAGAACGTAAGTCTGCGAGGGCCCCAGTCGTAATGGCTTCGGTGTCTGCGCCCTGCACGCCGCAGGCGTCTGTCACGAGAAGGACAGCTCCTGTTAGCCAGCACAAGCCAGGCCCCCCCAGGCACTCAGCACAATTACTTCACTTGCCCCTTGCAGCACATCTCTCCCCGCTTTAGCAGGGCTGTGTCGGGACGCTTGCTGGCTCTTACCGAAAGGTCATGAGGGACGCTTGGTGACGTCACCAAGGACCCAGGATGCCTTCCTCAGTGCGTTGGTTTACCTCTCCGGCTGGTTCCCACAGCACCGAGGTGACCGCCACGGTCCCAGGTGCCATGTACAGCAGGGGTGATGCGTGGTCCTCGTGCTCCCTTAAGAGGCCTCGCGGCAGGGTTCCTGCAAAGTTCTTCTTGGCCAACGTCGAGTCTTGGGCTTGTTCCCAAGCTGCTGATAAAGGGCCTGGAATGCAAGAGACTGGCCCGGGCTAGACAAGATGCAGCCCCTGAGACTCGCGAGGGATCCAGGCTCCTTGAATGCCCCCTGGTCCACGGAAGACGGGGGGACATTGCTCAGGGTTGCAGGCCTTGTTAAGAACCAGGATTCGAGCCACATCGGGCTGGCCCCAAGGCCATGTGGTGGTCAGACCAAGTAAATCCCAGAGGTAGAAGGAACATTTCTTGGGATTCGCCTCCTTTACTCCTGTCTTCCAATGTGCAGCTGCTGCCCTGCCTTCTAGAATAGACTCTATGCTCTTGGCGGGATAGGCTGGTCACGGGCTGATCTCAGTAGAGCTGTCAGGGCGCCACGAGGGCTCATACTGGGGTTTCTTTTGGAGCAGACAAGGGAGCCACAGAGCTCTACGCCAGCATTTAGGAGAAGGCGCTGCCTGGGAAATTCCAGGGGGACTGGTGGGGCCCAGGCCGTGGGGTGTTTACGGCGTACCGATGGGGATGTCAGCAGGCACCTGGGCCAGGGCTTCGGAATAGGCCCGAGTGGGCAGCCAGCTGTCCCCTGCAGAGATAGTGCCGTCACCCTGGACACTGTTGTGCTTGCAGATGTTGCAGGACTGCCCCAAGGCCCGGCGCGAGGTGGAGCTGCACTGGCGGGCGTCGCAGTGCCCGCACATCGTGCGCATCGTGGATGTGTATGAGAATCTGTACGCGGGGAGGAAGTGCCTGCTGATTGTCATGGAGTGGTAAGCGTCGCGCCCGGGCTGTCCCTGCCCCGCTGGTCCCCACCCCCTACTCAGGCCCCCGCCATCGGAGGACTGACTGCCCAGGTGTGCCCCGGAGCTTAAAGTGTCAGTGCTTGCTTTTTGAGGGTGGGAGTGTGCTGGTGGGGTATTGTGGTCCCCAAATCTAACGGTGGCTTCATTTCAGTTTGGATGGTGGAGAACTCTTCAGCCGAATCCAGGACCGAGGAGACCAGGCATTCACGGAACGAGGTGACAAGGACCTGTTGTGGGACAGGCCTCAGGCAGGCAGTGTGCCAGCTGTCTGTGGCAGACACTGAGGCCTGCTGCCTCCCAGCACGCCACCAGGGCTGTCGTCCTCAGCTGAGCCAGGGGGCTCCTCGTGTCTTGGTTTCTGGAGTGGCTGGCTGCGGGTGTAGGGAGCCTCTGGGGTTTTCAATGCTAATGACACATCATGTGACTTTGGTTGCCTCTCCTGCCTACCCACAGAAGCCTCAGAAATCATGAAGAGCATCGGGGAGGCCATCCAGTATTTGCACTCAATCGACATCGCTCATCGGGATGTCAAGGTGCCAGCTATTCAGTATGCCCTGCCCCCTGCCCCCTGGTGCAGGCGGCCCACAAAGGGCTGCCACAGATGTCTGTGTCCTTGCTGCTGGTTCCTGAGGACAGTGGGGCTGGCCTAGCAGTGAAGTCCCTGTGGTCTCCTGAGTCGGTGCCACACTGTCACACCTTTGGTCTCTGTGTCCTTGTGGTGTCATCGCTGGTTTTCTGCACTGGTTGCTTATCCCCAAGCACACCGTGGGTGCTAGGAAGGCAGGGGGCTGGTCACATTTAGCTGATGGTGATCACTGTGTGCAGATCGTAGGGCCCAGACAGTTGTTGACAGAGAAAGGAAGGAGGGCTCTTCATCCTTGTGACTTCCGATCGTCCGTCGCAGGCTGAGCGGTTGTTATTTCTGTGTCTCTGTCTGCAGCCTGAGAATCTCTTATACACCTCGAAAAGGCCCAACGCCATTCTGAAACTCACGGATTTTGGCTTCGCCAAGGAAACCACCAGCCACAACTCGCTGACCACTCCCTGTTACACGCCATACTATGTGGGTGAGTGGGGAGGCCTGGGCGCTCGTCCCTCCCCGGTGCTCTCCCAGACCGTCCTCTGGCTCGGCCAGAGCCACGGGTCCTGGGGGAGTCATGTCCTCCAGCCCTCCCAGGCTCCGGTCCTGGTAGAACCTGACCCGAGGTGCGGCTTTGCCAGCGTTATGCTGGGCTTGGGGCATCGTGGGCACTGTCTGCCTGGGCTTTTCCCTGAGCAGAGCCGTCCTGCCCATCACAGTGGTGTCCGGACACGGACTGGGCTCTGCCGCCCCGGATCCCTGGCGGGGGATAAGTCGGTGTCTGTCAGCCGAAGCGGGCGTCGGGGGCCCGTGAGGCTCTGAAGGGCCACGAGTCGTTTCGCCCTATGAGTCTAGCCCTGGGGTTTCTCTTGGAGGCGGGTTTTCGCTGCCCTCGTCTACCCGGGGCTCGGATACGGCTCTTCCCCTCCACCCCAGCTGCGGTCCCGTCGTGATGATCTGAAGGGTTGGAATGGGAGCGTCGTCCACAGAAGGGCAGGTCATAGCGTCCCAGGGGCCAGCCCCACTCACAGTGACCTTTGGTTTGCAGCTCCAGAAGTGCTGGGCCCAGAGAAGTATGACAAGTCCTGTGACATGTGGTCCCTTGGTGTCATCATGTACATCCTGTGAGTGTGCCCGAGGGCCCAGCTGGGCGGGGGCCAGGGTAGGAGGATGCCTGCACTTCTCCAGGAGGCTAGCACCCCTTCCGGACGGGGGGCTCTCTGGGAATCCCTAGCGGATTCTGGGAGCTACTGGGTGGGTATACACGAGGCAGGACAGTGTGTGGTTTAGATACTCAGGATGTTGGATTCCTGGGCCTCGGCCTTGACTTTGTGCCCGAATCAGCGAGTCCTAGTTTCTCTGTTCCCAGTGCGGGGCCCCTAAGTAACAGCAGCTCTGCCCTCTCTTCCTGCCCACCCGCTGGGCGCAGGCTGTGTGGGTACCCGCCCTTTTACTCCAACCACGGCCTCGCCATCTCTCCGGGCATGAAGACACGCATCCGGATGGGCCAGTATGAGTTTCCCAACCCAGAGTGGTCAGAAGTATCAGAGGAAGGTGAGGGGCCCGCGTGGGCGTGCGTGTACGTGTGTGTGCGTGCGCGTGGGCGTGTGTGTGCGTGCGCGTGCGCGTGGGCATGTGTGCGTGTACGTGTGTGTGCATGCGCGTGGGCGTGTGTGCGTGTGTGTGCATGCCCGTGAGCATGTGTGTGCGTGCGCGTGAGCATGTGTGCGCGTGCGTGTACGTGTGTGTGCGTGCGCGTGGGCATGTGTGTGCGTGGGCATGTGTGCCACTGTCCCGTGTGGGTACTGTAGCTGTGGGTCTGCCCTGCCTGTGTCAGGGGCCTGTCGGATGCGAAAGCGTGGTGGCCCTTAGGCTAGCACCTTGGGCAGTCTGTCCCCATGCAACCTGCCCTGGCTTCTCCCTGAAAACTGTGAGCGGGAGCAGGAGAGGGAGGCTGGCCCCTGAGCTGTCCCTGTCCCCTGCTCTACCCCCACAGTGAAGATGCTCATCCGGAACCTGCTGAAAACCGAGCCCACTCAGCGAATGACCATCACGGAGTTCATGAACCACCCCTGGATCATGGTAAGCCCATTGGTTGGAGAGACCGGGGCCCTTGGAGACTGTCCCTTGGGACTCTGCCCTGACCAGGCTTCCACTTGGACCCCTTTTCTCTCCCCTCAGCAATCAACGAAGGTCCCCCAAACCCCACTGCACACTAGCCGGGTCCTGAAGGAGGACAAGGAGCGCTGGGAGGATGTCAAGGTGAGGGACCCACTGGCTGCGAGGGGCGCCCACGTGTGCACAGTGGGGCTGGCTGTGGGGCTTTGGTTCTGCGCTTTGTCACCCAGGCTGTGTCTAGCACAACACGAACGGCAGCCCTGGGCCTTTCCCCCACCAGCCTTGGGCAGAGGATTGTGTGTCCCGGTCCGAACTAGGCTGTGTTCCCTTCCACCTCCCTGGGCTCTCCAGGGACCTGAGAGGCCATCTGGTACTGTCGCCTCATTTTGCAGATGAAGAAGCAGGCCTGCCTGGGGCAACCCCGAGGCCAGAGCTCTTTCTGCTGCCT
>PVJL010006147.1:0-96750 GCA_004026885.1 Lyroderma lyra | reverse complement strand
CACTTCCACTCTTGCCAAGTTTAACAGGAAATTGGATGTTTGTTCATGGCTCTAATTCAAGCTCCGATATTCTTGCGACGGCACACAAAAACATGCAACGACAATAATGAACACCACTCAGCAAGACACTGCCACACGTTGACACGAGCACAGCTGTGAGACCCAGATACACCAAGGTCATGACACCTCACTGAGTTGTTTGTACCGTGCTGCCAACGTAAGTGCACAGTAGCAAGTTTGCAGACTTCATTGTCAGACCTTGTACAGTTAGCAGACCCCTCTCCACAGCTGTGAGTGGAATATTTCTCCTCCTCCTCCTTTGCACCCCCCTCCCACCGTCTAAATGCATTCCCCCACCTCAGGTCGGTATGTGCCGTCTGGACCATGTTTGCCATGTTTGCATACACCTGGAGTATTTTATTAATGTTTATTAATATCTTTTCTTAAATTGAAGCAGTTACTTTTTCTTAAATGTACCAGTATATTTATTAATATTAGTTGTATTTGCATGGTAAACATTAAAAGAAATCGCTGTTAGGCTTTAAAGAATTTGCCCCGGGCTAGCTCAGATTACCTTGGGTGCTGTCAGAGGTCTGGGTGCCATGGGGGAATCCTTGAGGTCCAAGAATAGAGCAGCAGTTGGATTCTCAGTCCCAGGAGTGTCTCCTGACAGCCGTTGAGTGCTGACACTACCTTCGGTGCTCAGGAGGGAGGATGGACATGACAAACAAGACTTACTTTCTCCAGGTCATGAGCATGAGGTGAGTCTCTGAGGCATGACAACACACCATGTGTTTAGGGAGAAAAGGCCACCTTGGGGAGAGGGATAGAGGATACATGAGGGAAGGGAGGAGAAGAATGTGCTGGAACGTTGGGCTGGCCGTAGGTTAACACCAGGCTGAGACGCTTGAAACTTGTCCATGTAGAAGCCTTTGGTTCGTTTTTCCAAGTAAACGTGGAGGCATTGGAAGTAGTGCAGGATGACGTATCCGCTCGGTGAAAATGGGAAATCAGCCGAGAAGGTGGATGGCCAGACCAGTTAGCAGCTGGGGAAAATGCTGGTATTGTGGTAGCCAGGAAGAGGGGTGTAAAATTCTAGGGCCACAGGAGTCTATATAGAAATTCATCTGCGTAGAGAGAAGGGACTGGCGAAGCTCCCCCCGGGCGACAGCGGTGTCAAGTGCAATAACGCGAGTTACTTCCTCTGTGTTGCAAACTGCTTTCTCTCGGCTTCTCTGCGAGTCGTGTGCTGGTGCTTTACTGTAATGTCTAAGGGTGCTGGCCGTGGTCATTGCCAGTTTAGCGTTCACTCGCCTGCTGGCCAACGTCCAATTTCGAGTCCAGGATTCATGCGGGCTCAGAGTGGGGGGCGGGAGGGAGGCCCTGCTGAGCCTTGCTTTCTGGGTGGCCCGCGACCCACTAAGGTGGAGGCTTCTCCGCTGACTCGGGAGCACTTCAGGGAAGGCGGCCTCCCCGCTGGCCCCAGGCTGCCTCTACCCCGGCCAGGGCTGGGCCCAGGAGGAAGCCACAGCCTTCGTGCATGACCTGACTCATGCTTCCCCTGCCGCGTGTTTCCCATGCTTAGAGGACATGAAAAGTTTTGGCAGGGGCGGGCGGGTGGGCTGCAAGGCAGCCACGCTGTACTCTGCCGCCACCCTTGGGGTCCCCAGGCCAGGCGCTCGAAGTGAAACCCTATTTTAACGAGGCCCTTCTGGTATTTCTTTTGGGCGCCAGCCAAACCCATTCCATTTCCACTAAATTCCATGCTGTGGTGGGTCATCAGGAACAGGTCTGCAGCACGTAAAACATGCCCACTGCAGTCAGTGTCAGAGAATTAGGGGAGAAGGTGAGGACTGGGTGTTGAGGACTTTTTTAAAAGAGAAACACATGGAAATGTACAGCTGTTAGGAACATATGCATTGAGTTAGACTGCAAAATCCAAAAGCATTCTCAGCATAGTTTTGAGCTTTGTACCTAGGTTGCAGCTAGAGTTTATGTGTGATAACAATTGCTTCTCGGGCAGGAAACGTAATCCTCAGTGAGACGAATCCATCACTTCCAAAAAGAAGTGAAGCAGTAGTGACGCACTCCCCGAACATGACGGTACGATTTCGTATTCTCCACCTTTTCCTTTGACTGTTTCTGACTCTGTGTAAGAGTGTGTTATGTGTGTGTGCATGTATGTGTGCGTGTACACGTGCGCATGCACGACGTGTGGGTGTGCACAAGAGCGCGTGCCTTCCTGGGTTTGATTGATTTGGCCCAGCGACCACTTCGTCACCCTTGGCCTCCCTTCCATCTTTATTTTTATCAGTGTCCTCCCCTCCCCCACCACCTGCAGCCAGCCCTGTCCCCACCCTGCGAGGAGTGAGCACCTTTCCAGCAGCTGGAGGTGTGTTGCAGGAGCCGTTAGGATCCAGGAACTACTGACAGAGGAGAAGCCATGCCGACTACACCAGGAACAGGGTGTTACAGGAACACAAGTCTGCAGAAACCAAGGAAGTATCACTTGGCTGTCTGCAGTCTACGGTTTTATCTTCCAAATGACTCGGTTGTCACGTGCCTCCTCTAGAGCCAGGTAGATGGCAGGAGTGTGTTAGCCAAGGGCTCTTGGGACCCATTCATCCTGGGGCCACACCAATGGCCAAGGTCTTTACCTCTCCTGCACAAGGCAGCTTTCACAGGCTCGTGCAGTTCATGTTGCAACTTCCCAAGCACAAACTAACGTGTGCTTCCACTTCCTGTCCAGTAGGGGACATCCCTACCTAAGAACGCCCCCTCTGGTATGTTCCTAAAGGCATGGTCCCAATTTCTTTGTACCTCTCCTGGCTCACTGGTCCCTGTGTATACTAAGGCTTGTTGGTGCATGGTGTGGCGTGGCCCCTTCTCTCAGGAACTGTAAGGGATTGGGTCTTCTTTCTGTGGCATTGGCCTCACTGTGTCATCACATAGGCACCCCGTACACTAAAATTCTGTGCGTTTGCTTGGGACAGGGAGGTACGTTTCCCTTTAGTAGAATGTTAGAATGTCTAACTCCACCTGTTGGTTGGTCAGAAAAGGAAGCCAGGGAGCAGATGAGGGCAGACCCAGGCCTCAGGGTGCCAGGTGAGGTGTGCTGTCTCTGTGTGCGCACAGAGGCCAAGCAGATCTCTCCACCGCTGCATCTCATGGTGTTGGCTGTCTCTTTTGATCCTGGCACAGCTCTCTTTGTGAGTGTCGTCAAAAGATGCAGTTCATCTTTGTTTGCTTTTTTAATACAGAAAGCACTCAGGCTAGTTTCTGCCATGGAGACCTTATTTGCCACTTATTTTGCTGAAAAACGTAAGGTAAATAGTGTCACTAATTAAGTGATTTTCTTCCTCTTTTTTAGAAGAATGCCATTTGAACCGCTTAGAAATTTCTAAACCAATCTCGGTAGCGTGTGGGTTAGTAGCACGGACTCTCAGGCAAGGTGACTGTGGGCCTTCAGGGAAATCATGTTACTGCTCTCTCAGTTTCCCCACCTGTAACATGGATTTATTAAGATGAACTCATCTGTGGTTGCTACCTGTCTCAGCTAATTCATGAAAAGTGCTGATACATGTAGTTAGCATTTAATAAAATTGCCTTTGTATTAGTTACTACTCTTCGCAGGTAGTGTCAGGGTTTTTATTCAGGGCCAACAGCCCTCTCCGCTGTTGAGACCGTTGCTTGTATGATACTCCTCTTTGTCTCAAACCTGTGTTCTGTCTGTTGTGCTATTGTAGCTAAATCCCTAATTATTGTGCTTCTCCTTAAAGTCTTTTGTCCTGAACATGTTGACGACTCAGTCTCATTGTCTCCGCACCTTCGTGCACGTCAACCTCACGGATCTCTCACCCATTGCACTCATGCACCAGAGTGCTGGCTGCCGTACAAGGAGGGCAGTAGGGGTGGGCTTCCTGTCTTCAGGGAGTTTCCGTGTCCTCAGGAGCTGGGAGCTAGCTGCACGTGAATACAGACGATGCAGCCTACTGCGCAGCGATAAGGTATAAGGGTAGCTGGGGAAAGAGAGCGACCACTTCCTGTCAGAGAGCAGAAAGGATGCTCTCCTGGGCAGGAGGATGCCTGATGGCAGCCGTCACTATGGAAACAGGGTCAGCGGTGGAGGGAAAGGCAGTTTGGGAGCAGGGTTTCTCAAGCTGGCATGACTGAAATGTTGACCTGGGTCATTCTTTGTCATTGTGGCTGTCCTATGCATTATAGGATGCTTAGCACAGGTCTATTAGGTCCCTGCCACCAGATGACAGTAGAACGCACATGCATATATTCTCACACCCTTGTGACAACCAAAAGTATTTCCAGATACTGCAGAATGTCTTTCTGTGAGGGATCAAATCACCGTCACTTGAGAGTCACGAATCACTTCTAGACCATAAGACCAGAACAAGCAGAGTCATCCTTCAAGAGAGCAGGTGTAGGAAGCGTATAGGTGTGTGCTTCAAGGCCCACACTCGGGTGAGGACGGAGAGACCGGGCCCCTGGGGACAAATCAGTGAAGTTCCTGTGATGATTTCGTGTTCGTGGGTAACACCTGTGAGGCTCCAGTGCTGCTGCCTGATGCTAAGGAAGCGTCAGCTTCTGCTGCTGTTACCATGGGGATCAGACAGCACAGACGACGAGTGTCTTAGTGTCTTTGGGCTGCTGCAACAAAGGACCACACAGAGTGGCTTACAAACATCAGCATGTATTTCTCACAGCTCTGGTGGCTGGGAAGTCCAAGATCAAGGTGGCAGCAGATACATGTGTGGTGAAAGGCCACTGCCTGGCTCACAGATGGCCAACTTCAATGTTAACTTCTGTGGTAGAAGGGGCAGAGAAGCTCTTGGGGGTCTCTTTTATGTAAGGATACTAATCCCATTCATGAAGACTTTGCCCTCGTGACCTCATCACTTCAAAGGCCCCCACCTCCTAATGCCATCACCTTAGGGGAGTGGGTTTGTACTCCACAGCACAAAGAAATGAAAGGGAGGATCGGGGAGGTCATGGCATTTGTGCACGTGCGCGTGTGTATTCAGGTTGGCATACTTTGCCTATAAAGCAGCAGATAGTAAGCATCTTCAGTTTTATGGGCCGTACTGTTTTTGTTGTCACCACTCAACTCTGCCATGGTAGCTTGAAAGCAGCCATATACAAATATCAACTCAGGAGTGTGGCTGTGTTCCAATAAAACTTTATTTACAAACATAGGCAGTGGGCCACACTTGGCCTATGGGCCTCATCTGCCTACCCCTGATCTAGACAATTAGAAATAAACATATTGTACCTATTGGCTTTGGATAGCTCTCAGTATTGCAAGTATGCATGTCTACTAAATACTTAATTAAGATTCTGCTATTAATGCCCCATATTGGTGCCCTTGGCATTGTTTCAGCTGAAGAAGCAAAATCAGCCACACAGCTGCCTGAGTATTACATGTCTGCTTTTCTCTGCCGAATAAGCAATATCTAAGGGCCAGTGGGTGATCATTTAATAGGTTTTGCTGTTGAATCAGGCCAACATTAACTGGGCAAAATGGTTCACTGGACAACTCAAATGGTTTATGAAGCCATTTCTGAAAGTGGTATCGTTTAGTGATGTCGTCATTGTGAGAAACGCAAAGCATGCACTTGGTTTGTTTTAAATCTGTTTTCATTGCCTAGTTGGGTGATTCAAATCCAGGTACACACACTATTCTCTCTCATGAGATGGTAGCACCTTTCATTCCGAAAGGAAGGGACTTTGCTCTTGAAGGTCTTACCATGCTTTATGTAATATATTGTGCTTACTTTGAGCTTTTCCAAGTTTATTGTCATGACTGTGCCCTCTTTTCTCCTCAGAAATATTTTCATATTACCTGGTTACTCCCTGTTACTCTGTGTTATCTGAATTTTGTAGCCATTGGCATGTAGAGGATGACTTGCTTTTCAATGGCACATGTCCACCTCCCCACCCCCATCATGTTTATAAGTGAAGCAGAAATGTGACTAGAATAGACCTAGGAATAGTCCTTTGTGGGGTTTTGTTCCTCTAGGTCGTTGGTTCTCAACCTTGATGGGGTCAGTTAGGTAATACCTGGAGACATTTTTGGTTGTCACGACTGGGAAAGGCGAGCCACTGGCATCTAGTGGAGAGAGAGAGAAGGGCAGTGAAATGCAGAAATCTCCTTTCATGGAGAAACAGGCCCCTCTGGTGAGCATTTCGTTCATTGCAAAGCCCGGTTGTATACTCACCATAAGACACAGATGTGCTGATGGTTTGGCTGAAGAAGGTGGTCTGGGGACGTGGGGGTGGGTGGGAGGCGATGTACAGGCTTCACAAGGCAGGGAGGTGCCTGACGGCCCCGTGTAGCCCACCAGCATTTAGGCTGAGCAAGTAGCAGTGGCAACATTCCCTTGGGCATGGCGTTCCTGGGCCTCTTCAAGTGACACGCTGCCCCAGAGCAGAAGTGTGTTAGTGCCAAGGAAGTGCAAAGGCTCCAATCTCATGAATTAAGCAGATTGTACACCTGCCAACAGGTGCTGCCCTGTGCGGTGAGCAAGGGAATGGCAGTGCCCTGTCCCAGAACGCCTGCCCCCTTGTCCTCTGCCAGTTCAGAGCCACATGGGAATTCCCTTGGCCCCGTCCCACTTGTATCCATGGAGCTGAGAATGGGGTGGGCGGACGCTATGCACACAGGTATGCACAACCCTCCTCGGCCTGTGCCTTAAGAATTCCAAGCTCCGTGGAGCAGCAGATGACAACAAGCCCCACAGGACTGGGTTTCCTGTTTGTAAGAAATGCCTGCAGTGGCCTGCACCTCCTACAGTGGGAGCCCCTTACTGTCCTGGAGGAAGGTCATCACAGGTTCCTGATGGCCCCATGGCCCCCCCACAGTGCTTCCTTTCCTCCCTGTCATGTCACCCCCCTTTCTTGATTGAAACAGGCATTGTCTCCACATGCAGTAATCATCCTTCCTGCCTTTTCTCCCAGCGTTGTCATCCAGGCACTTTCATCCACACGTTACTGCGGGCCCTTTAAAGTACCCAGCAGTATATTTCTGAGCAGCTTGCTGCAGAGGCTATCAATGAGGGGCATGGGTGGGCAGAAGGGCAGAACCAGCATCTCTCAGCCAAGGGAGAATTCCCACGGTTTCGATGAAACGACTCAAGGCCACTGCGATGGGTCCAGAACGGCCTTTATTGTCGCAGGGCTGTGTGAGTTACTCACCCAGCACTTGCCCTCCGTCTTTTCAGCTGAGGAACGGCACCCTGTGTGCTCCTGGGGTAGGGACACAGAGTTCTAAGCTCCGACGTTCTGGAAAGGAGGCCTGGAGTCGGCTTTCTGCACCAGAAACACTAACCAGGGCAGACTCTGTTCTCTGTTTTGCCTTTAGCAATGCCAAGACAAGTCTACCTTGAAAGCTATTTTTCCACCTTGTGCAAACATAGGCCTTCCTGGGCCTGCATCTCCCTCGTCCTGCCCACTTCCCCCCAGATCCGAAGCCGGGCACCCGACAGCTGATGAAGTGTGGTTGAGACCAGTGGTGTTCCCTGACGTCCCAGCCGCCATGCCTTGCACCCTTCAGCCCAGGCCTCATGGCCCCTGCCCCACTCTCGCCCTCTCTCTGCAGGTTTTTCCCACTCGGCATTCACGTTCGGTATTGAGAGCCATATCAGCCAATCCAACATCAATGGGACACTAGTGCCACCCGCTGCCCTCATCTCCATCCTGCAGAAGGGGCTGCAATATGTGGAAGCCGAGATCAGCATCAACGAGGTACATGTGCCAAGGCGGGGCAGGGACCTGGGAGAGCTCCCGAGACTGGTCTAGTCCCACAGGCTGAGCGCCTCTTACATGCACAGGTCTGGTGTCCACACACACGCAGACTCACCAGCTGTTCACCAGTCATCACAGCGATCACAGCCTGTTCCCAAGTGTGAAAACCGTGGGGCGCCCTCTCATCTGCGTTACCCGTCCATGCGGGCATGCGCCTTGCGTGTGCACAGAAAGTGTGCTCCCTTCTTGTTTCTCTGAGCAGCCCCGTGAAAGAGGTACCCCAAGACATGTTCTGGTTGAGCCCGCATTGTGCATGAACCCCAGAGAGGTACCGTCAGGGAATTGAGGAGCAGAGACGATGGCTCTCATGCTCACATGGGTTGCAAGTGATGGTCTGATTATTGTGCTCATTGTAGAACTGTGGGCCAGAAGAAGGGACAGGATTTCTGCATTTAAATAGCACCTATTTGTTTGTGACCATCCCTCTTTACCTTGAGTAGTTGAGCCAATTTTACACTAGTACTTTAGCGGGTGGTTTAAAATGTTTGGTTTAAAAACCGCTCCTCAGCCCCTTCTGCTCCACTATTGGGATTGTCCACATAAGACCCTCGGGGCTTCCTGTGGCCTCGCCCTCTCTTGGCCTCCTCCCCGGGGTCCCTGTTATTCACCCCACACTTTCCCCTCTCTCCTGCCCCTCCTCCCAGCTTGCCCCTGGCAGTCTGTGCTGTCCCAGACTCCCCTGTATGCCATCACAATACCCCATGCACCTGACCCCATCAGATGCCATGCGTGTTCTCTGTACCTCCAAACATCTGAGGGTCACCTTCCTCGAGTGATGCCTTCCACAGGTCACACCACCCTGATTCTTCCAGACTTCCTCTCTCTGGTCTGCCTTTGAACTGATCTCATCATTCCAGGCCTGTCTTAGTCATGGCGTGTAACTCTGCTCTCTCTTTAGCTTTTAAAATTAGCAAAAGTAATGTACTCTGCGTTCTATCATGTGTCACCCTGCCATTTTCCAAAAATCCACGCCCGTAGAAGCAGACGCCTGACTTTCTGCCTATTTCTCCCCTGACCATGGCATCTCCTGCCTTCTTTACTTACATCCATCGGCTGCCCGGCTGGTCTTCCACTCGTTCCTTGAGGCCCCATCCAGGAGGCGTGGAGCCACAGGAGCTGATGGCTGTCCCCTAATTCTCCCCAGGATGGCACAGTATTTGATGGCCGCCCCATAGAGTCCCTGTCCCTGATTGACGCTGTGATGCCCGACGTGGTGCAGACACGGCAGCAGGCCTTCCGGGAGAAGCTCGCCCAGCAGCAGGCCACGGCATCGGCAGCGACAGCAGCACCGGCGGCAGCAACAGCAGCTGTTTCCCAGCCCAACCCACCAAAGAATGGAGAAGCCACGGTGAATGGGGAAGAGAACGGAGCCCATGCGATAAGTAAGTGGGGGCCCCAGGGGTTGGCAGGCTTCTGGCGGCTTCTCTGTCTCGTTCGAGTCTGCCAGGCTCCCTCGGGACCTGCCTGCAGTGCTTCCCAAGCGTCTGCTCGCCGTTTGGCCACAAGCACTTCACCCCTCTCTCTAGTTCTCATCGCAGTCCGTACACACGACGTTTCTCACTCACATCCTCAGTGTTAGGAAACAGTATGACTCGGAGACTTCATTTCGTGGGAGAAGAAGCACCCCTTGGTTCCTGTGCCCCACACAGTGTTTTGTTTATGGAGGCCCCTGGTCCTCTCATCCTCCATGTTCAGGGTTTCTGTCTAAATTCTGGCATTGAGTCGCTCACGGTTTTTGAGAGGCCCCAGGAGGTCAGTCCTGTTAGGTAATTGCCCCAAAAGTGCATGACAAGTAAGTCAGACAGCCAGAATCTCTTCCCAGAGGACCACACTGCACTTCCACATGCTGCTTATAAATTCAGAGAGACCGCTTCGGAGTCCCAGTCCGCGGTACGCATGTGTGCACACCTATTAGACAGGTGTGCGTGTTTCCTTGTTTGAACGTTGTTTCCTTCCGGATGGCCATGCAGCCTCACCAGTCCTTCAGGGCTGAGATGACCATCGTGCTGACACCTGATCCCGTGGCTTCCTCACGTGCAGCTGGCTGGCCACCTGAGATGAGGCTTCGGGCTGCAGCCCAGCCCTATGGCAGGTGGTCACATGCAGGCACAGGCCGACAGATTGCTCCCCTCTGTCTCAGGCTACAGTCAGATCTAGCTGGAGTGGACAGCCGGTGGAGGCAGTAGTGCACGTATATGACAGTAGGATGACTGCAAGGCCACGTGTCTACTGAAACGAAAACACTTCCCACCAGAGCTCCGTAATAGTGTTAACAAGGTCTACACGCTGGCCAGGGACAGTAGAAGAAAACCTGCAGCTCAGACCATGGTTGTTTAGTTGGTTGGCTGACAATGAAGTGGAAGAAGTGTAATCACCGTTGTTCTCCTAGTCCACCACAGGCAGTAATTTGTAGTTGGTGAACTTTGAGAAAGCTGTCAGTACAGAAACTTGGTAAACTTTTAAACTTGCACTGATTTCTTTGAAACCTGAAACTGATGGAACATGGCCACGCAGGGAAGGGCGCACCTTATCCCAGCAGCTCAGGACACACAGGCTGCATTTCTTGAGTGCCCCCGGGTTAGTTTTCACCTTCTCCCTGGCACATCCCCCAGCCGCTGTCAGTGCGACCTCTGTTCCTGAGACCTCGTGCTACCTGCTCCGTCGCAGCGCGGGCTGCATGGCACGCAGCAGCCAGACAGTGGTGTCCGCAGTTGCATTTCATTCTGACCTTCAACAGTCTTTTTGCTTCTGCCTCGTGGAGGGGAAAGAATAACCATTTTTCAAGGTGGTTCTTTGGAGGCTAGCAATTAGGGTGGCTTGTCTCCACCATCACCGAGCATACCCAGGAACCCAGAACCTGGATCCCATGATTCATCCAGGGTGGGCCTGGCTTGGGAAGTTGGATATGAAGGTGGCTCCAATGAGAAAACAGCATTTGTATCCCAAGAAAATGGGTGTGTGGGGGGCGGCAGGCATTCTAAAAGAATGATGGTATTCACTAGTGGGAGCTTCACAGATAAAGGGGTGACACCTAGGATAGGTGCTCCCAGGTGGAATGCCTCGTCCGTCAGGAGCGCAGGGGTCAGGCTCTTTCTGGAGCCAGCTGACTGTTACCATCTCTGTCCACTCTGGTTAGACATCAGCCTGACTCTACTTACAAAGAATAAATAATTGTTTTTATCCCTCTATAAAATTTGGGCACTGTCAAAGTCATTGTAACGTGTTTACAAAGTTTCACAAAAGCCATGATTTAGTTGTAATGATGAGGGATGAGATTACAGATGTTACATGAAAAGGTGTGAGTCTACAATTCACGTGCCCTGGCCATGAGCCCTGTTGGGTCAGTCAACTGTGTGTCCTTTCCTATTTCCTACAACAGATAATCATTCAAAACCAATGGAGATAGACGGGGATGTGGAGATCCCACCCAGCAAAGCCACCGTCCTTCGAGGCCACGAGTCCGAGGTGTTCATTTGTGCCTGGAACCCTGTCAGCGATCTCCTAGCTTCTGGGTAAGGACACTGGCGGAGCTCTGGCCCTGGGGGTCCAAGGTACTGCTCCTGCCTTGTGGAGTGTGTGCTGCCCCCTCACCAGTAGCATTGTCCAGCGTGTGCACACCCAGCCCCCGGGGCGCTCCTTGCTGCCCACCTCCGGGGCTGCACTCGGCGGTAGCCTGCGTTCCAAGCCCTTTCTCGAGGGGGGGGACTCGCACACACTTACACCCACCCGGCACGTGGGCGGGGATTCGTGCACACACACACTCGGCACGGGGGAGACTCACACACACACACACACACACACACACACACACACACGGCACGGGGGAGACTCACACACACACCCACCTGGCACGTGGGCGGGGACTTGCACAGACTTACACCCACCCAGCACACGGGGGGAACTTGCACACACCCGGCACGTGGGGGAAGCTCACACACACTTACACACACCCAGCATGCACCTGAAACCAGTACAGTACTGAATATCATCTGCAACTGAAAACTAAAAGTTAAAAAAAGGAAGGGATTGCATCTGGAGAAATAAAATAAGGTAACATTACTGAGCACAGCGAGGATGGTGAAGAGAGAAATGCAGTGAGTGGGTGGGACCAAGGAGAGGGGAGGCCAACGGGCCACGGTCGCTAGGGTGGGGAGGAGGGGCGAGCTTCGGGCCCGCGCGAGCCGGGAGCTGAGTGCTCGTGTGTCTTTACACAGGTCTGGAGATTCGACTGCAAGGATATGGAACCTGAATGAAAACAGCAGTGGCAGCTCCACGCAGCTCGTGCTGAGGCACTGTATTCGGGAAGGAGGACATGATGTCCCCAGTAATAAGGACGTGACCTCGCTCGACTGGAACGTAAGCCCCTGCCACCTCCCAGATGCTCCCATACCTGTAAAATCCACTGGCCGCCTCGGCAGGGACTGCCGTGATGGAGCCCACGGGGTCCTCAGCCCCTGGGTGGTCCGTCCCTGAGCGCTGGCGAGGCTAGTGGGCAGACCGCCTGCGGGGTGCTCAGTAGCCATTCCTTTCCAGCAGGAAGAGTCTGATGGTTTGCTTGGGGGAGCCCGTCCTGCTGGGGAGACGTGGTGTGCAACCAAGGAAAGGTGGCTTTCCACCTTGACGTTTCAGTGGCAAGTGTTGTGTGCCCTTACCCGGGGGACACACACGGCGCCTACACTTCTCACTTCCTCTGGCTCTCTCGCACTCATTGTAGTATTTCTGTATGCTGTGTCATTTTGTCACACACCCAGTTCTCTGTATGCAAACATACTGTTAAAGGCTCAGTAAATCCTCAAAAGTCTCCTCATAACTTCTCATGTTGGACTTTTAATTAGGTCATGGGGTGAAGGCTCGCACTCGCTCCCCCTGCCCCCTCGCCTGTTTGGGTACAAGGCTTACGTTTTAAGAGCGGGACCAGTAAGTCTTCTAACTGGGAATGGGTGTTGGCACAAGTATTCTAGCCCCAGGATAAGGTGAGAACTTCTCTTCTCACCATGACTGCCCCAGAAGCCGTTTGTGTTCCTCTGTTTCTTTCTGGCCCGCAGAGTGATGGGACACTGTTGGCTACAGGTTCCTATGATGGGTTTGCAAGAATATGGACGGAAGATGGTAAGTCCGCCTCCCTCATGTTGGGGTCGGGGAGAGGAAGTGCCTTGGTATGGAACCATGCAGTGAACTGACCTTGACCTCAGCGTGTGTGTGTGTTTGTTTACACAACAGGTAACCTGGCCAGCACCTTAGGCCAACATAAAGGCCCCATCTTTGCCTTGAAATGGAACAAAAAGGGGAATTACATTTTGAGTGCTGGTGTAGACAAAGTGAGTATTAGCTTAAAATCCACCTTTGATCTATCAGTGGTCATTTATTTTTCATCTGTAGATAACGTCGTGGTTTCTTTGAATTCTGACACTTCTGCTTTCCCTTAAGAAATCAAGAGGACTTATTTAGTTCTGATTTTTGTGGTTTTGATCTTAACTATTCATTCATAACACATCATCTGTTACTACACTGGTCCCAGACCTTTGTACAAAGCTTCCCCCATTTATTTGAGGTGCATAGTTCAGTGACCCCCACACAAGAGTCGAACCCTTCCAACTTGGCAGCCTAGTATCTGATGTTCAAAAAGCTGAGATGCTGTGGTTGACACAGTAATGGTTCTCGTGGAACTCCCATCGAATGTTCCCCAAAATGTTCCGATTCAGGTGGTCACGCACACAGCCGGTCGTCTTGTACATGGCTGCTCGCCAGCCCTGCTGATTGCATCGTTAAAGTAACTTGCGCAAATGGTCACAGACCTTTAATGAGCACCCCACTACCTGTGTTGGCCCGTTGGGTGCTCAGGTGGTGTGTGATGGATGGGCCCCACTGACAGAGCGCCCTGGTAACTTGCCCGGGGAAACACTGCTGTAGACGGGAGGCGGGTTGGAAGTCAGGCCCTCGGTCACCAGTAGTTACTGCCCTTTCCAAAACTCTGAAGACTTCTTTGTATCCTCAGCCCTTCTCGCCCCGTGGGGCTATATATGTATTCATTTCTGACTTCCTCCCTGTGCCAGTTTTTACTCTGTCAGATGACGAGCTCTGTGGCGAGTGAAGTGCACATTTGCAATTCTGTTAGTCTTTGGGTCACACATGGTCTGCCATCATTAGTCCGCTACGGCAGGAACAGTAGTAATATTCTTGACAGTAATACCCAGGGAGGAAACGTAATTGATAGGGACAGTGGCGTTGACCTTCACTGGGTGCTTCACTTATAGTAGCTGAAGTATAGTTCCGATTCTTAGGAGCATTTGTGATATTAATGTTTCCTTTTGTCCAGTGTATATTTAATGTAAATTTCCACAAAGTGGTGGTTACTGATGTCATCTTTGACACTCCATGCGAATTGTGAAAGACTTTATATACTCTCTTCAGTGCCAGGTTGGTTTGTGAGTGGCTGAATTAAGAAAAGAATTAGAAGGGGGTTCCCTGGTGGTGTAGTGGCTAGGCTTCAGCACTCTCACCGCCGCGGCCTGGGTTTGATTCCCAGCCAAGGAGCCAGCCCCCTCCCCCAAAAAAAGAGTTAGATTCCTACAAACAAACAAACAAAAGCTAATCGTTGGTCTAGAGGTGACCCAAAACGTAGAGAAACAAGTTTCAAAGATACTCAGCTGCTCCAAGTGTTTCCTCTGAAAATTCCTACAGTCCACACACTTCCAGCCACTTCTTCCTTGGACCAGGGCTTCCTTGTCACCAACAGGGACGTGTGCAGGTCCCAGCTCCATTGAAATCCCCAGTCGATTAAGACCTAATTGCGATGGCATCCGCTGAGGTGCCTCTGGCTCCTTCCTTAAATGTTCCCAGCGTCCGTAAGTTCGTAAGGACTCACAAAGTAGTTTGTTTTCTGGGGCGAGAAGAATAGTGACCAACTTTTTCTTTTTGTTTGCGGACTGCAGACGACAATAATTTGGGATGCCCACACAGGTGAAGCCAAACAGCAGTTTCCGTTTCATTCTGGTGAGTTTTTTGGTTCTTGTTTTGTAAACATGAATCCAGAGCCCTATAAAATGCCCTGTAAGGTAACCGTGAGTGCTGAGGAAGGCGTCCATGGGATGTAGCTGGTGGGGACGAAACCCGTTTCCTGGTCAGCGTGGCTACTGAGGTTTGCAGGAGACATGTGCCCCAACGTCTAGTGTAAAACGCAGCAGTGCGCCACGTGGTGCCGGGGCGGCCTCCTTTCTGCGTCATCGCAATGGCGGACAGGGGTGCTGGTCCCCGAAGACCACACCCGGAGTCAGCAGTTCACAGGGAAAACTGCCAGCACTCAGCACGTCGTCTGTTCACAGCTACGGCTTATGACAGCAAAGGGACACAGAGCAGCCTCGGCCCGGCTCGGCCCCGAATCGCAGACTCCCACAAGGAAAGCAAGGTTCTGCATAAATCATGTTGTTTGCAGTTCAGGCACAGAAGCCATTCTTACCAGCCAATAAGGGAATACCTAGAACCTTCTGGAAATCCACATGCCCAGCCTTCCAGCAGGCCTTCCTCCAGAGAGGTCTTCGTGTACGAGAGAGCCACAGAACACAGTCACTGGGGCACCCTGGGGGGGACAGTGCCCGGGGCCTCCCCACAATCATTGCCACTTCCTGGGAGCCTGTGGACACTTTAGAGCTGGACGTTGAAAGGCAGAGCGAAGGCCGGCTGTGCCCGGGGTGGTACTGACTGTCACACCGCAGTGGCCCACGAGTGACCAGGGAGCACGCACAGACCCTCGGGTTAGCTTAGCCCTGTTACCTGCCCCTCACCCACAGGGGATGGTGAGATCACATGCTGGCAGGGCTGATTCACAGTGGCCCCACCGTTTGGATGGCAAGGGTCCGCAGACATTCATTTTTACAGCCAGGTGCCAGGTTGTCCCACTTCCAAGTGTACTGACTGCACACCTGGAGCATGGGGCTGGCGCAGGAATGCGCGATTCGGCTTGTGCGGTGTCATCAGCAAGCAGCTACAGGCTTTGCCCTCTGCCCACAGATCGTCACCCCATCCTCCACTCCACTGTGGGAAGGGTGCCAGGCGCCATAGGGTGTGGTGAAACATGCTGCTCAGGATATGACCCAAAACGACGTCCTGTGCAGTTGAACACGCAGGGCTGTCCGCACGCAAATCCTCACCTGCATGTGCACGCCAGGATGAAGCTGGACATGGAAGCTGCTGGGGCCCACGCGTGCCGTGCCCCATGGGAGGGAGACACGTGTGGAGCACGCACCTCTGAGAGACTGAGCAGGGAGCAGCAAACCGATTGCTACCATTTCCTGCCTAAGCCGAGTCTCGTCCCTGGGCAGTGCTGACCTGCATTTAAGAATCACACACGGGGCACGCTTATGGACCGATGGTTGGTGCAAGTGTGTGACAGGAGGCTCGCAGAGACCTAACCCCGTTTCTTCAAAAGCAAGGAAGTGTCATGAGACGACAAGGGTGCTGCACAGTCCAACAGGGAGGTCAGACGGGGGAGAGGCCCAGGAGTGGGGTGGGGGGCATTGCCACCCCCAAAACCCTCACCACAGCTCCTGGAGCCACCTGGACCCGAGAAACGAGTCAGAGGGGGTGTTCGTCATAAGTCCTGAGCCCTCGGCCCACTTGTGTCCCCAAAAGGGGTCTCGGCAACCTGGTTATCTTCCGGCTATGGGAAAAGTTTTTATTTCTTTTCCCGACGACCCCCTAGGGGTAGGGGGATATATGGAACATAAGCTATGGACTGTTTTTCCTCCTTTTCTCTCCTCCCTACCTAAAACAAATCAAATCAGAGCGCCACAGTGATGCTCGTAGGAGCAGGCTGTACATGCTTGTCCCCTGCACTTCCTCACTGGGATTGGGGCCTAGAGCATGTGATGTGTCCCAGCCTCATCCAGAGCGTCTGCTCAGCCCTCCCAATGTGGAAGGAGCCATCTTTCAGGTCTCCAAGGGCAAGAGGCTGTGTTCACATGGGAACCTTTTTTATCGTGTGACTGCATAAGGCTTCTGGACTGTGCTTCTAATTGCTCTGAGTCCGCCAGGTTCTGTGCACCTCTAGTAAACGGAGTGTCCTCCATCTGTCCCCCGCTCCACAGCCCCTGCGCTTGATGTGGACTGGCAGAACAACACTACCTTTGCCTCCTGTAGCACAGACATGTGTATTCATGTCTGCAGACTCGGCTGTGACCGCCCCGTCAAAACCTTCCAAGGACACACAGTAAGTGCGACTTCTGGTGAGGGGGCTTGAGTTCATGAGGGTGTGCTGGGCAGTGGCAGCCATCTCCTTTGTGCCTGGGACTAAAAGGCACTGTGACGGCAGACCAGCCCTTTGCTGGTTGCCGTGTGGTGTATCTCAGGTAGTTGGATTAACCCCCATAAGGGAAGGCAGTGGACACAAAACTGATCCTGAGCTGAGCCAGGTGTCGTATTTTGCTGCACGGAGTTAAAGCAGCTATTATACAAATGTATGAGGGCATAAAGGAAAGTGCCTTATAAATGAGTGAACAGATGGGGAATGTCAGCAGAGGAAGAATAACTAGACTCTTAAAAAAAAGTCAAATGGAAATCAGAACTGACAGGTACAGTGTCTGAAATGAATGGACGCATTTAACAGCGGATTGGAGATTGCACAAACAAGGCTCATGAACTTGAAGTGAGATCCTAGAAATGAGGCAGTTTTCCTAAACTTGGTGGAAAACGTCAACATTCAATCTAAGAAGTTCAGGCGCCAGCAGACTTGTCATTGAGGCTCTTGGTAGCGTTTCCGGAGCAGGTGCCTGTGCTGTCCCAAACCCCCTGTGCCTCAGCGCTCCTGGAGACTCGTGCTTGGGCACCTCATACCAGTGGTGCTCCCCACCCTCGACTCTCTCCCCTCTTGCCACTAATATGTCCAACATAAATTCCATTGTCCTCAGCATTTCTCGTTTCCTTGGTACTTATTCCCGTTTCCCAGCTTCTGTCCCCATGGGTCCCTGCTTCTAAAACAAGGCACTTTTCCATCACAGGCGTCATCTCATGTGGCTCTAAACTAGACCCTTCTCTTATTGTTCCGGTCTAAATGTGTTTCTCTCTAACCCTGGACCATGCCCACGCTTTTGCTAGAAAGTCTGCGACCTCTCGGTGTCTCCTTTGCGACTTCTCCTCCATCACACACAGCACTTGGCTTTTTAAATGGATCTTACTTGCAGCTCAGCGTTCTGCACAGGACACAAGCGGAAAGTAGTGGAGTTTGTTTCTCCCAGGACCTATGGCCATTCCTGGATGCTTCCTGGGAACTGTGACTCGGGTTGCACAGGGTAAGAGGAAACCCCACTGTCAGGAAGCAGTTTCTTCCTCCAGGGAGGACAGAAGGTGGTCTGGCTGGGGACAGTCAATGGGGACCGTCTGGGCCTCCCTGGGCCCTGAGAGTTCTGTCCACAGGTTCTGCAGTTGCAATCAGGGTGACCCAAGCTGCCATTGTCCCCGAGTCACACCTCTCATCAGGCTCCAGCTTCTCTAGGTGTCTGCCCGGATACACACACATACACATACACACACACACACACACACACACACACACACACACAGACTCTCTCACACTCACCACCACCCCCCTTTGCCATCCCATGGCTCACCTAGTGGTCTGGGTACCACCTTCCTTCCTCCCTTTTTTCTAGGCCATCCACAGTTGGTACCACACGGAACACGGATACGGCCTTGTCACTACCCTACTTCCTACCCTTCAAACTCAGTGTCCTCAGCCAGTAGCATGACCAGTACCATTCTCATCAGAGCACCTGGGAGTGGGGAATTATTTAGGGCTGTGACATTGCTTCATAGTGAGGCCAGGACAGCGAGCATGTGTGCAGGCTCTCCTGGGCAGGGGGAACCCAACAAGAAAGCCCTTTCAGCAGCCCCAGAACCCATCAGCACGCTCCCACCATGCCCCTCGGCTCAGCACGCCCAGGGCACCGTCCCTGCCCACAGACTGGCGCCCTTCTCTGCCTTGCCCGTGGGGTGGGCTTCTCTTCTGCTCCAGCGCTGGCTCCGTGCCACCCGGCCCCCAGAGCCGGAAGGCTGCCTGTAGCCTTCTCCTTTCTGCGCAAGCCTGCTGGAACCCTCCCCCATGCTTTATCACAACATGGTGTTGACGTGTCTGTTACTCGGGTTTCAAGCCCCTGCCTGACTGGAGGGTTGTTTCTCTTGTGGTGTACTCGGACCAGTTAGACCTGCATCACCCACCTGACCCAGACCTTAGGCAGCTGTGCTTGTCTGCCCGTGTGTGAGCACTCAGGGCATATCACCTTCGGTCTGGGGCAGCCCCTTTGTCCATCAGACACCCTACTGCCTCACGCTTACACCCCTGCCCCCCTGCACTCAGCAGCAGAAGGGAGCTGTGTTGGCGGGAGAGAAAGTAGCTGCTGTATTAGAAGTGCATAGGAAACTGCTTCTCAGTGTCCCTTTTAAAGCGGCTGTGATCGTATTGGTTTTATGTGCTGTGCTTATATGTAGCTTCGCTGGGCTCTCTTCTCCCCAGTTGAGACTATTTTATTCTTAGAGAAGTATGGGTGAGGGTGGCTGGATTTGTATGGTGTATGCGTTTGCCTTTATATAAACACGAAAGGCAGACGAAGAAGAGGAACATACATGAGTGCTGTCTGGAAACCAGTCCAGCACATTGCGTGGCTGGATACTGTCTGGACAGCCCTGTCCATATCCTTGGGATGTGCTCTCCAACCCCAATAGACTGTGCGAAGATGACAGTGCCGTCCTGCCCCCCTGCTGGGCAGTTGTGGTACCTGCGCACAGACCTTTCTTTTTCAGACCCTTTGTTCTCTTTCAGAATGAGGTCAATGCCATCAAATGGGACCCTTCTGGAATGTTGCTAGCATCCTGCTCTGATGACATGACATTAAAGGTAACGTAGGCTGGAGGGAAGGGCTGATTGATCCTGGACAACCCGGGGACTCGGTGCAGGTCGTACATGCACTGCCTTTGGTCAGTCAGGGACCCTGCGGACAGTTCTTCCCGTGCCCTGGGCCTTCCGCATGGGCACCCCCAGCATCCTGCCTGCCCTGCCGGGTGCCGAGCCGCCCCAGGACTAGAAACCTAATGGACGCTTCTGGCATGACTGGTGCTAGAACCAGTCCCGCCTGAGAAACAGCGTTTGTTCACGTCGTTCCCAATTGGTTCTCTAGATCTGGAGTATGAAGCAGGATACGTGTGTCCACGACCTTCAGGCTCACAGCAAAGAGATATACACCATAAAGTGGAGCCCCGCCGGGCCAGCCACCAGCAACCCCAACTCCAGTGTCATGCTCGCAAGGTAAAGGGGATGCGGCCTGCAGCCCAGCCCCACTAACTGAGCTGGCCACGCAGCCAGAGGAGCTCACTTGTATCCAAAGGGGACAGCATTTTCCCGAGGTCTGTTGTGAATTGGCTTACGCCCTTCCAAACCAAAGGAGGCCTAGGTCACTTTGTAAGGGCCCACCAGATAGAACTGTGAAGTGACACCTAACATGAGGTGAGGACCCTTTCAACCACGAGACTGGTAGGACTATTGGTTCTGTGTCCGGGCTTCTGACACTTCGTAGACGTTTTTATTACAACCAAGAAAGGAAACACGGGTCAGTGTGGGCCTTGGCCTTGGTCGACTCAGTTCAAGTAGGACCTGCAGGTGGTCAGAAGTTTGAGTGACAGTAAAGGGTTCCCCAGCTGTAGCCAGAGCAGGCTGAACTGCTGAGACAGCAAAGCCTTTCAGGCCCCGGTCCTGGAGAGCGTGGCAGAGCCATCCGTCAGATGCTTCCCAGGGCATGCGTGGCAGGAGGTAGCCGCATGCCTCCCCAGAACCAGAGCGTCTCAGCCTGCCGTCAGCGGAAGTGTCAGGTCCTGACATTCATTGGACCCACCCAGGATGTGATGTTCTTCTCGGCCCCATATTTTTCTTCTGTGTGTGTGTTGTGTAGTTTTCCAGTTTTTATGAGTTTATTTCAGCTAAACTGAAGACATGCCAGGAAGCAAGGTCTCAAATGCTCAGAAGAATAACAGTTTTGTAGTTCCTTGTAGTCAAAAGTGCAAGGTTCTCTCCGAAAACACTGCAAGGAGTTCCTACGTGGGCTGAGAGGCTGAAGCAGAAGCACCCTAAGGCCATAGTTCTCCCTCTCCAATTGTCCGAAAGTCCACTTACACGGCTGTGGTAGAGAACATACTAGAATCATTTTTTGGTGGCTTGGAAGGTGCTTTCACGTCACATGGTATCCATTCTGAGCTTTAATTACCTTTTAGTCAACAAATAAAAAAGGGGCACACCAGTGCTAATGAGTTCCTATTGAGAAAAAACACCAAATAACTGTTTGTAATACTTATTGTTCTTTTAATTTGAAAATAACTAAAATTGGCAGCCCAGGAATGCAATTGGATATTTGGATATGATTGCATTTTAATTCCTGCTGGATTAAAACCTTTACTCAGTCAATTTGGTATTTTTCCAAATATATTGGTTAGTAATGATAAGTGTTGTATTTTAAATTATGAGAGCATTTTAGAAAATACAGTTAATATTCTACAAAAGTATCATTCACATGTGTAGGAAATGCAGAAACAAATGAACCTTGTTATCAATTTATTTCCCCAGTAACAGCACCAGAGGGAGGGAGGGAGGGAGGAGGGCAGGAAGGGGCAGAGGTGTTTTATAACTACGGCTTCGTTTTCAATGCATCTGAGTCACATTTTAGGGAGAGTGTGTACCCATCTATCCTCTGTCAGAACGTAACAGCTGCGAAAGGAAAACTCATGACACCTGTTAAGCATCTTGGGGAAGGAGGAAGAATGGGTGTTTCTGTGGTGACTGTTCCCTCCCGTCTTCCCAGTGCCTCGTTCGATTCGACGGTCCGGCTGTGGGATGTGGAGCGAGGCGTGTGCGTGCACACGTTAACGAAGCACCAGGAACCTGTCTACAGTGTAGCCTTTAGCCCCGACGGGCAGTACTTGGCCAGCGGCTCCTTTGACAAGTGTGTGCACATCTGGAACACTCAGGTAATCCCCTGAGTCCTGTCCCACGGTGACGCCCAAATGGCCACGTTTTGGGGGACCCAGGCTTGGAACAGCGACTGGGAACGTGCTCAGGAAAGAGTCACTCAGGTGGGGCCTTGAAGCAAAGCCAGGGGGACCCAGGCTGAATGCCATCTGCCCTGTGCTCCAGATGGGCTGCGGGTCTCCTGTCCCTTTTTCTGTTCAGGAAACACTTACTAGAAATAGTGAGGTGGGATTTGCGAAATGACATCACAGAAAGCTGACGTCATCAGTTAAGTACTGCCTACTGTTAGCAACTCAGCGAATCATCTCAGTCCTTATAAATCACAAATCAGAGACATTTTCTGTAAAAAGCTTACTGTAATCCTCGGTGAGGTGGATGCCTTCTCCCAATGTAAAAATACAGATCCACATAATAATGTCGAGTTGCTCCCTCCCCAGCTGCCTTACTGTCCCTGCTGCCGTCCCCGCTGCCGTCCCCACTGCTGGGAATGGCCCTGGGAGGCCTGATGGCAGCCGGCGTGCAGGGGCGGACTCCACAGGCCCCGGTGGGAAGGCTGAGAGACGCGTCTCCACAGCCACCACAGTGTGGATGGAACGTTCTTTTAACTTCATGTGTCTGAATGTTTTCGTGGTAACGTATGAGGGGGCGAGCGGAGTGCCCCTCCCCCCACGTGAGTGGTTGAAGTGTCCCCTCACATCCCGACTGACGACTGCTTTGCCTTGCAGAGCGGAAGTCTCGTCCACAGCTACCGAGGCACAGGCGGCATCTTCGAGGTGTGCTGGAACGCCCGTGGGGACAAAGTGGGCGCCAGTGCGTCCGACGGCTCTGTAAGCACCCCTGCGGCTTGCTGGGAAGGATGCGGGGGGCCGGAAGACGCGGCCGGGAGCTGAACCCCGAGCACTCCCAGAGGCTGTGCCGGCTCCTTGTCTCGGGGGCGGGCATGCACAAATGCTCCCGAGTGGAGGAACCTTCTGGGCGGGACCCACTGCGTTGGCTCGGAACGGGCTCTCTTCCTTCCGGAATTCCTTCTGGCTGACATTTTCTCACAGAAATCGGTGGTTTTCGACTGGGGTGATTTTGCCCCCCAAGTAGGCAGTGTCTGGAGGCATTTTTGGTTGTCACTACTTTGGTGGGGGTGGTACTGGCATCTGGTGAGTGGAGGCCAGGGGTGCTGCTCGGGCCCCCAGCACAAAAGTGCCAGCCCACATGGCACTGGTGCCGAGGCTGAGAAACCTGCTCCTGTCTTAGTATATGTTTGTGTCCCCAACCAGGGCCTCTGGCCTTTCGCTCCACAAGTCCCCGGTGTCCCAGTGGCCCTATTCTGATCCTGTGAGACGTGTCGCTTTTTAATTTGCCCCTGAACTTGAGGTTGCTGTGACATCTAAGGCGGGATGGGAACTGTGGGCTGGCCGGCCAGGTGTCAGCACAGCCCCCAAATATTCTCAAAGGCCATGTGCTCAGGCTGGAGTTGTCATGTGCTTTGCCACTAGATGTCTGGTCTGTGACACCTGCCAATGGCTGCTGCCACCCCGGTAGGGCCTCGCATTGCCTTTGGCCTGGTACTTCACCTCCATGCGTTTGCTTGGAGTTGGTTGGCCAGGTGCTCAGACACTGGCCTGTTCTTAGAGCTTCTCAGAACCTTCATGACTATGTGCCAGTAAAACTTTCTTTATACAGCATGAGTCGGGGGCCGGATTTGGTCCCTGGGCTGTGGTCCAACCTCTGCTCTAGAGGCTCCTTTGTGTTGTTCCTCAAGATAACAGGGCCCTTGTCTTTCCTTCCAGGTGTGCGTTTTAGATCTGCGGAAGTAAACACAAACTATTCCGGAAAGGAGAGAATTCTCGCGGACCAGCGGTGGACGTGCAGGGTTGCAGCACGCCTCACACACTCTTCTGTCAGCACCCAAACTGTAGGACCGCGACTTGCGTTAGCGTGTACTTGGAAATCAACTCGTCCTGCCACAGGAGTCTGTATTTTTTTCATAATCCTCATCCAGAAGTTTAAAAGACAGGCACAGACACTGTGACAGCCGCGGGGGAAGGATGGTTCCCACCTAGAACATGCAGCCTGCAGAGTGCGAAGCCCGCAGCAGCACAGTGCGCAGTCGGGTCCCTTCCAGATGGGCTCTGACCCTGAGAGGGGAGGAGCCAAAGCTGTGCCAAAACCCCGAACAAAGCAAAGTGCATCGTCACCCAAAAGGGGTGCAGAGGCTGTCCTCCCCGCGCTGGGGTGTGTCTTTCCCTTACAGTTTGGACACTACAGTTACTCGCACAAAGGAGGTTCCAAGAGCAGTTGGTAGCAATGAAATGCGCAACTTTGTCATCCCAACACTTCCTGTTTTCCAGAACTTTGTCCGGTGGTTTTCTGTTGGCTGGAACCCTGGCATCTGGGGGCGTTCTGTCTGAGATGGAAGCATTTTGGTTTGTTGGCGGTTCTGTGCTCTCGCCCGCCCCTTCCACCTTTCCCCTCCATTCATGCAGTGTTGATATGCAGTAAACCCTCCTTAGACGCAGCCTCGTGGACACGATGACCAAACCTGTGATGGACAGCTTTCTTGCCCTGCCCCCCGCTGCCCCAGCCCACCCCGCTGTCCCCTGTTGCAGTCGCTTCAGATCGTAGGTCTCAAGGGCACCTCGGCACAGGCTAAGTGCTTTATGTAACAGGGCGGGGCGGGCGCTTTTTACAGGAGAAGAAGTGACTTATAAGAGAAAGAGCCTGGAGTATTTTTGGAAAAAAGGTATTTTTATGTTAAAACAAGTTTAAAATTCTAAAATGGCCATCAGACAGAGAAGGCTCTGTGTGGTTTCATATTTGGAACGTCTTAGGGAGACAGAGGGCCTGAGGGAGCTCTCCGTCCTTTTGTCCTTTTGGTGGTAGGACAGGCAGTGAGGCTGCGGGGCAGGAAGGGGCAGGAAGGGGGTGGCGACGGGAACGTGACTTGGGGACGCGGAAAGCCCTTTTGGGTCAAGGACAGGTAGCATCTCAGGGTGTGTTCGCCTGCAGAGCTGCAAGAGGGACATGGAGAAGGGTGAACTCTGACCCTGAGAAGCAGGCCCCAAAGCAAATGGTACTGAAGCAGCCATCGAAGCCAGTGGGGCGGCTCTGTGCACCTGTTGGTGGCACCGTGTTCACAGTGATGGTCGTTGCCCGAAGAGCAGCTGGCAAGTCCTGGCAAAGCTGCCCTAAGTGCAGTGGGACCCACGGGGTCAAGTAATGACAGGAATGCACGTGGAAGGGCCAGGTTGGAGCCCGAAGCTGACTTAACATCTGTGCACCGTGCCTGCCGTCTTCATCAGTTCTCTCTCCTGGCAGACGAGGGGAGATTTTCTTTCTTAAAACAATCTTTTCACTGTTTTAAAAAAATTCATCGTGGCTTTGTGTTCCTATGGGAGTTTCCTTTCATTGGATCATGTGAGCTCTGTACTCTCGTCGTCGTGACCCGACACTGAGCTGCTTTTAAAGTGAGAGGTGGGGAAGATCTCGTGGGACATCTTCTGTTTGCCTGCGCGCAGTCGGCCAGGCCAAGGGTGCTGGCAGGTGTCAGCCCGCTGTGGGTTCCCGCAGTGACCTGGGCTGTTAATTTGGAGGGTGGCATCAATCCGAGGACCCAGACATCCCTGTCAGGGCAGGCTAAGGGCGTCCCACTCACCTTGCAATGTGCCTGTGACCAAACCCACAGCCCATTCATCACTGTCAGATCACGACTGGACTGCTGGCTTATTCGAGCCCCTCCCATAGAAGACCAGAAAGCGCTCTGATTCTAAGTCGGTGTTGCATTCAGCCATTACCTGACCGATCGGCAAAGGTCGGGGGCCTGTGGCGTGGCCACTCCCGTCCTGGAGGATGGCGGACAGCCCTGGCTACGCTGACCCCTTCCTGCCCCAGGGAGGCATTAGGTTCGGAATGCAGTTCGTGGCGGTGCGTCTTGACCCCTCAAACAGAAGCGAGCTGCTCTCTGCACAGCATCCGCTGTCGAGGGCCGGCCTTGGGCAGGACATGGCTTGTGCTCCACCAGTCACCACACTGCCGGCGGCGATGGTGGGACGCATGGTGCGGGCTTCCCCGGACAGTTGTCACCTGAAGGTCTGTAGCCAGGGTCTCGCCTCTGGATAAACCTGAACATCTCGGCAGCTGTGAGGTTGCAGGCGAACTCTGAGGCCCCAGACCGCTCGGGCTGAATCCAGTGCACGGTGGTGGTGAATGTGACAATGAGGAAGGCACACAGCCATGTCACCGGCTTTCCCAGCCAGCCCTCGGAGAGGACCTTGCCGGGCCCTAGGGGGAGCAAGCCAGAGCCTGTGGCCAGCACCGCTCAGATCCATCCCCCTTCTCAGCACAACAACAGCCTGTAGCCTTCACGTGCCTGCGCGCAGCCTGCCTCGTCGACGTCAGGCGTTCACCTTGGTAGCCCACGTGGCCTGTGTGCAATGTGACCATTTGCTTTTATAGCTCTTAGGAGTTGTGAGTGATGCTTAAGTCTCAGTGACCAAATTGAACCTTGATTCTGGGAGCAGACATCACTCTCCACAGTCTCCGGGTGGGTCTGACGTGACCAGGAGCATATCCTGCCCGCAGGATGCTGGGAAGGGGTGCTGCAGGGACCCCGCATGACCCCTAGGACTTGAGTTTTGTTCTGTCTTTCTAAAAATAGGTCGTGGAGCCAACTGAAGTGCACTTTGTCAAACGTGAGGGTCTGCTTTGTTCTGGTTATTTTTCTCCTTTTTCAGTCTGTCCCACTTTTCTTGAATCGTGTCGCTTGTCAAATGCAGAATGTTCCTTCCGCCACTCACTGAGGTTTTGAATTCTGGCTTCTGCAGTTTTTATTGTCTGTGTCAGACGTGCAGCCAGATCCATGGTTCTGTCAGCACCTCCCAGATTCTGCCCCCCACCCCGCCCCCATCAACTACGCTCTGTTCACCCCTCACCCCACTCACCCTCACGCTCTCCAAGAAAAAGAATCACCTTGTGTGTCGTAGCTCATTTGTTTTGAGAGAGAACCAACAAATCATATTCAGTGAATAAATCGCTCTATTTTGATACTAGACAACGTGGTGAGTGTACTTTCTGCATCTCGCTCGGCCACTCTGAGGCCCACGTCGCGACACTGAGGAACGAAGACAGACCTGGGGCTCTCTTAAGGGGAAAGGGCCCCTTTGCAGCCCTGCCGTTGAAATGGGGCGGGGGGACCTGAGTGCCCTGGGGTGTTAGAGAGGCTCAGTCCACAGAGGGCGCGTGGTTTTGAGTGTGCCTCCTTTTCATTACTTTATATACCGGCCGGCCGTTTGGAAAAGGCAAGGAAGTGAAACTTTCTGTGTCCCGTGGCTTGGTTTCCTGGGGCGTTGTTTCCAGCATGAGCTTTGAGTGACCTGAGGAACCTGAAGTCACAGAGCAGGGATCCCTCTGACATTTACTTCTGCATGATGCACACCAGCATTTAGCAACGTGCCGTCTGCTCTCAGCCAGACTCCACTGGCTGCTTTCACTGACGCCGCTTGACTCCGTGCTGGGCGGCAGGTCACGCTGCCAGTGAGCGGGTGCTGACAGGCTGGGTGTGCTGTACGGGGGAGGCACAAAGCACGTCACTGTCATTCTCTTAGAATCCCAGCGTTACCCCACAACAAAGCAGAGGGCTTGGGCCCGTTCCTGACTTCTTGGTCCCAGTGTTGTCTGGGGTACGGCCTACTCATTTTTGCTTTTCTCTCTTATAACCCCCACCCCCACCCCATCGGCCAAGCCTGTTCCCATAGAGTGGACTCAGGATGAACCTCTGAGAACCCCCAGCCCTGGTCAAAGGCTGTAGGAAGGTCCTGGAAAGAGCTCAAACACTCAGTGGGCAGGGAGCAAACGATATAGCACGCTCCCCGGGGCCAGTGATACACGACGTGTGGGTCTGGCGGCTTCAGGGACAGTGCTGCTAACGTGGACAGCTATGTGGAAATGGGTTTCTACCGTAGGGGAAAGTGGGTTGGGACACACGTCATCCAAGTTTTCTGTCACTTTCATCTGCAGATACCGCGGACCCCTGTGCTGCAGTGACCCTAAGACGTTTCCCTGCTCTGTAAGCCTACACCGAATTGTCCTGATTTGGGTCATCGAAGTCCCCAGTCACTGCACAGATAACTTGGTTATTGTTGCTAGTTGGCCACTTCCTGGTGCTGTTCCTAAAGGACATCTAAGAATGTCCTTTGTGTTCATGGGCAGTCGTGTGTGCACCTGCCGTGTGGGATGCTGGTACTGTGGGCTGGAACTTGGAAACCACTTTCTGAGACGCATGGGGTGGGGTCACAGGTGGGAAGCAGATGTATGTCCTTTAAGAAGACTCAGAATGTGGCAGGAAGTTTTTAGTTTTTCCCCTAGTCTGTCACCTTTTTCTCTGAAGTGCTTCATCCACGGGCAAGGAAAGCAAGGCAAGAGGACACATTTTCCACCTGGAGGAGGATGGGGACAGGGCAGGGGACAGGGCAGGGCAGCGTTCCTTCCGGCACTCCTTCCACTGAAACCTGAAGTTCCTGCTGGACAGTCGGGGCTCTGATTAGGAACCCCTGTCCTCACGGCACTTATGGAGGATATGGTGGGGTAACACATTCTACCTTAGCTACACAATTGCAAAGGACGAGGAAGATGTGCTTGTGAGCGGGGACCTGAGCAGACACTGCAAAGTGTTTCTGTGGTGTAGACTGGCCAGTGGGTTCAATGGGACCTACCTGATAGGAACATCTTTCCACCCAAACTGCACTCCCAGCTCCACCTGTCATGTCCAGCCAACCCAAACTCAGGCCCTCACCTCTCTGAGAAGTTCCCTCTGGCAGTCATCCCCTTCCCCCATTATCATCATTGCTTCCATTGCCCTTAGCATTCCAGCCTTTTCTAGCATGTGCCATCTACAAAACGAGCAAAACATCTCTCTGCAGCGACCAGCCTTACCGGGAAATCCCTTAAAATGAATTACTCTCGTTCATGTTTGCTCAGTTAGTGTCTCCCTTGTTCCCTGACTTGGTACACCACGTCTCTGGTGCTCATTTTTGTGTCCCCAGTGCCTGGGTGTGGCTCGGTGCCTGGCAAGTAGTCATTAGAAGGTATCCCCTCACCCTCTTCATCTCAGTTCACCCCAGTCAAAACCGTCATGTCAGCTGGTGACATGGACATGCCATCTAGAAAGAGTCATGCTAACAGGATCATCAGATGGGTCGGAGTTCTGATTTGCAAGCTTCTGGCCCTGATTCTAGGTAAAGTAAACCAAAAAAATAATAATAAAGACATTGAGCAACTGAGGAATGTCAGGACAACTGGGCTTGGAGGCCATGCAGACACAAACTGCCAAGATCAGGCTCTAAGATCAGTCTCTTACTGGTGACACGGGACACAGCACTGGGTACTGCCCACACCTTGAGAGCACACCCACGCTGCCTCCCAAAATGACCAGTCTGTGAAGCCCCTCTCCACAAATGCTGCTCTGATGCCCATTTCCTTGGGCACTACCTTCTAAAAAAGACTTGGGACGTGTGTCTGAGTGAGCATCTTTGCCTCTAGAGTGAGTGTGGAGCTGTGCCCCATGCGGTAGAGAGGAATCCTCAAACAGGAGGGTTTTCCAATGCCAAGGGCAGACAGAATGTCAGCACAGAATGCAGATGCTACTAGCAAAGCTGACACTCCTCGTGTCCTTGACACTTCTGGTTAAGGTGTGTGTTTTCTAGTGTAGGTCCATCCTTTTGAATACACAGCCCTGGGCTCCACAGTCATAGTCACATAGTGCCCTGAATCTATCTATGGCTGTGCGACTCTCCAAAAGTACAAACCTAAAAGCATCCTGGACAGTTTTTCCAAAGCAAAAGGGAGTCCTAATTTTTATTCTAAGGTGTCACAGCAGAGCAGTCTGCAGTATCCTCAGACAACAGTGTATTTTCTAGAGAAGTATCTGGATTGCACCTGCATATTCCAATATTTTGCCAAATTGTATTTTTTCAACTGATTGAAAGGTGGAGACTTAGACAATGATCTGAACATAAATCAGGTTCCAAAAACTATAGAGATTCGTTGCTCAGCACAGTGCAGAGGATCCAAAGGCTAAATTCCTGATCCAAGCTGGCCCTCTGGCGCCCTCTAGTGGTGAATGGAGATCATGCCATCCAGCCACACATTAGAGACCGAAGGCTAAATTCTTGATCCAAGCTGGCCCTCTGGCGCCCTCTAGCGATGAATGGAGATCATGCTCCATAGTCACGCAGCCCACGGGGACCAAAGGGTAAATTCTTGATCCAAGCAGGACCTTTTGTGCCCTCTAGTGGTGAATGGAGATTATACCACCAAACCCCACAACGCAGGAACCAAACCCTAACTTCCTGAAAACAGCTGACCCTGCGGTGCCCTCTAGGGTGGACGGAGATCACTGTTTCGCAGCCACACAGCATGAGGACCAAAGATGAACATTTTGAAAACAAACTGGCCCTCTGGTGCTCTCTGCTGGTGAACAGAGATCATGCCATGCAGACTCACAGTACACAGGGACCAAAGGCTAAATTTCTAAAACGAGCTGGCCCTCTGTTTCCCTCTAGTGGTGAATGGAGATCACTGCTCCACACCCACAGAGAGTAAGGACCAAGGGCTAAATTCCTGAAAACTAGCTGGGCCTCTGGTGCCCTCTAGTGGTGGAAAAAGATCATGCCGCCCAATAGCACAGTGCATGAACCAAATGCAAAGTTCCTGATCCAAGCTGGACCTCTGGCACCATCTAGTGGTGAACCAAGACCATGCGGCTTAGCCACAAGGCCAGGGACCAACAGCTAAAGCCCTGATCCAAGTGGGCCTTCTGGAACCTTCTAGTGGTAAACGGAGACTATGCCACCCAGCCAAACAGCATAGGGACCAAACACTAAATTCCTGAAAACAAGGTGGCCCCATGACGGCATCTAGTGGTGAACAGAGATCGTGCCGCCCTGTCAAACAGCGCACAAAAACGAAAGGCTAAATTCTTTATCCAAGCTGGCCCTCTGTCACCATCTAGTGGTGAACAGAGATCATGTCTTCCTACAACACAGTGCAGGGACAAAACGCTAAATTCCTGCTTCAAACGGGCCCTCTGTTTCCCTCTAGTGGTGAATTAAGATCATGCCGACCAGCCACACCGTGTGAGGACCAAAGCTAAATTCCTGATTCAAATGGGCCCTCTGGCGCCCTCTTGCAGTGAACAGAGATTATGCCCCACAGTCACACAGCCCACAGGGACCAAAGGGTAAATTCTTGATCCAAGCAGAACCTTTTGCACCCTCTAGTGGTGAATGGAGATTATGCCACTGAGCCCCACAGCGCAGGAACCAAGCCCTAACTTCCTAAAATCAAGCTGAGCCTCTGACACTATCTAGTGGTGAACAAAGATCATGTCACCCAACCACATGGAGTGAGGAAATAAGGCTAAATTCCTGATCCAAGCAGGCCCTCTCGCACCCTCTAGTGGTGAACAGAGATCATGCCACACAGTCACACAGGGCATGGGAACCAAGGGCCAAATTCCTGAAAACAAGCTGGCTCTGTGGCACCCTCTTGTGGTGAATGAAGATCATGCCACCCAGCCACATGGCATGAAAACCAAAGACTAAATTCCTGATCCAGGCTAGCCCTCTGGCACCCTCTAGTGGTCAACGGAGATCACGTCATGCAGTCACACAGTGCCCGGGAACCAAATGCTAAATTTCTGTAAACAAGATGGTCCTCTGGTGCCCTCTAGTGGTGAATGGAGATCACTGCTCCATAGCCACAGGTTGGGGAGGTCAACGGCTAAATTCCTGAAAACAAGCTGGGCCTCTAGTACCCTCTAGTGGTAGAAAAAAAACATGCCACCCTGTCACAAAGTGTGAGGACCAACGGCTGAATTCCTGATCCAAGTGGGCCCTCTGGCACAGGGACCAAACACTAAATTCCTAAAAACAGGCTGGCCCTGTGGAGCCCTCTAGTGGTGAATGGAGATCACAGCTAAGCAGCCACAGGACACTGGGACCAAAGGCTAAATTCCTTATCCCAGCTGGGTCTCTGTCACCCTGTAGTGGTGAACTAAGATCATGTTACCCAGCCACAGGGCGTGAGGACCAAAGACTGAATTCCTGATCCAAGCTACCTTTAGGCACCTTCTAGTGGTGAACAGAGATCATGCTATGCAGGCACACAGTACATGAGAATCAGGCTAAATTCTTGAAAACAAGCTGGCCCTGTGGTGCCCTCTAGTGGTGAATGGAGATCATGCCACCCAGCAACACAACATGAAACCCAAAGGCTAAATTCCTGATCCAGGCTGGCCCTCTGACACCCTCTAGTGGTGAACAGAGAACATGCCATGCACAGTGTACAGGGACCAAAGGCTAAATTTCTGAAAACAAGCTGGCTCTCTGGTGCCCTCTAGTGGTGAACGGACATCATTGTTCTGCAGACACAGAGCTGGAGGACCAAAGACTAAATTCCTGAAAAGAAGCTGGGTCTGATACTCTCTAGTGGTAGAAAAAGATCATGCCACCCAGTCACACAGTGTGGGGACCAAAGGCTAAATTCCTGATCCAAGCTGGACCTCTGGCACCATCTAGTGGTGAACCAAGATCATGCTGCACAAGGCCAGGGACCAACTGCTAAATTCCTGATCCAAGTGGGCCCTCTGGCGCCTTCTAGTGGTATGTGGAGATCATGACATCCAGCCAAACATGCAAGGACCAAACGCTAAATTCCTGAAAACAAGCTGGCCTTGTGGTACTCTCTAGTGGTGAACAGAGATTATGTTGCCCTGTCACACAGTGCATAAGAAACAAAGCCGAATTCCTTATCCAAGTTGGCCCTCTGGATCCCTCCAGTGATGCACTAAGATGATTCCAACCAGCCACACAGTGTGAGGACCAAAGGATAAATTCCTGACTCAAGTGGGCCCTCTGGCACCCTCTAGTGGTGGAGATTATGCCACCTAGCCCCACAGCGCAGGAGACAAACCCTAACTTCCTGAAAACAAGCTGGCCCTGTGGCGCCCTCTAATGGTGAACAGATGTCATGTCACCCAGCCACGTGGCATGGGGACCAAAGGCTAAATTTCTGATCCAAGCTGGCCCTCTGGCACCCTCAAGTGGTGAACAGAGATTATGCCACCCATCCACAGGGTGTGAGGACCAAAGGCTAAATTCCTGATCCATCTGGCCCTCTTGTGCTCTCTAATGATGAAAAGAAATTATGCCACCCAGCCCCACAGCACAGGGACCAAAGGTTAAATTCCTGAAAATAAGCTGGCCTGTGGTGCCCTCTAGTGGTGAATCAACATCACTGCTTGGCAGCCACACCATGTGAGTACCAATGGCTAAATTTCTGATCCTAGATGGCCCTCTGGCACCCTCTAGTGGTGAATGGAGGTCATGCCGCTTAGCCACAGGGTGTGGGTACCAAAGGCTAAATTCCTGATCCAAACTAACTCTCTGGTGCCTTCTAGTCATTCATGGAGATCATGCCACCCAGTCACACAGCGCACAAGGACCAAAGGTTAAATTCCTTATCCCAGCTTGCCTTCTGTCGCCCTCTAGTGTTAAACAAAATTCACTACTCCTCCTAGTCACATAGTGTGAGGATCAAAGGCTAAATTCCTGATCCAAGTGGGCCCTCTGGCACCCTCTAGTGGTCAACAAACATCATGCCACACAGCCACACAGAGCAGGGACCAAAAACTAAATTCGTGAAAACAAGTTGCCCTCTAGCGCCCCTTGGTGGTGAATGAAGATCACTGCTTTGCAGCCACAATTCCTGAAAACAAGCTGGCCCTCTGTCACCCTCTAGTGGTGAATGGAGGTCATGCCACTTAGCCAGCCAGGGGACCAAAGGATAAATTCCCAATCCAAGTGGGCCCTCTGGCGCACTCTAGTGGTAAATGAAGATCACTGCTCCACAGCCACTCAACTGCCCCATTCATCCTGCTGCTTAACCACTTTGCTGCGTTTTGGCAGCAATACTTTACTCGGGAGTATTTGCTGGAGGTGTTGTTGGGACAGAATCCAAGCCAGACTGGGAATTCAGTTATGACGTTTTTTATTAACTTTTCCAAGGACTCGGACCTGGCATTATATTGCAGTATCTACAGAAGCTGTTGATTGGTCTAGAAGGAATTCTTCCTTTTCCAAGCATATGCTCATGGGTTATTTATCTTATCACAAAGAGCATCTTCAGGAAGAAGCTCTAACATGGTGATGGGAGTGAGATTTGGGGGAGATGCTACACCCTGGCAGAGAAGAGGTGGGAAGGTGAGAACACAATCTAAACAATGAGAAATGTAGAGTCTGGGGGTATAAGGTGGGGACTCTGTCACATCCCTCTTACAGGTCACCCTGGGTTTTTGGAAAAGATTCCACCTCATTTTTGTTGCAGGACCCACTTGCAATATGGATTTCAACTGTACTGGCATCAGAACCTGAGGAGGAAAAGAGAGAAGACTGTGATGGTATCCATGTCCTGGGAATTTCACAAGCTTCAGAAATGCTTTAGGCCTTAGGAGCACCAGGTCACAGAGCCCTATTGTGACTGCTGGCGCAAGGAGGTGCCAACTTGGGCATCTGGGCATGGTCGCCTAGCCAACTGCACTCCACTCCAGGAGGTGCCCAAAGGGAGAGAGACCACCACTGTCATGCTGACACTTTACATCATCTTTTCATGGATTATGCCACATGGTTTAGGGATGGCGGGTATCAGTAGAATGAAAGTAAATGTCAGTCCTGCCAAAAGAGTCATCCGGAGGTCTGCTTTATCATTCTAAGAGCACCTCTTTCAGAAGCTGTGGAAATCCTTTAGAACAGATGTCAGAATTGTATTTTCATTCTGCAAGTACTCTGCCGTGTGCCAGGTTCTTAGCTGCGTGTGAGGAATGGAGAGATGAAGACACAAAAAACCTTTTCATTTGTTCACGGGGCAAGTGACTGCACTTCCTGGAAATCACCAAATCCCAGACTCCTTCCACCAAGGGGCCTGGCTGACAGTTGCAATTTCCTGTCCTGTCCCTGTCTGTTCACTCAGGCACAGTGGCCTCTCTCTGTCACACTCCAAGCTCAGTCCTGCCACAGGCCTTGCACATCTCTATTTTCTGCCTGCAAAGCTCCTCTCCAGATTTTCTTGTAGCTCCTATACTTCATTCAGGTCTCAGTTCAAATGTTACCTCATCCTTGGGGAGGCATCCAGAACACCCTACCAAGAACCACTGTCCTGCCCCCTCCTGATCTGTTTCCCTTCATAGTCTTCTCACTACCTGGAATATTATAATTATTTGTGCTTTGCATTGTCTATCTCTGCCAGTTCTATGCAGAACCTCAGTGGAGAGGGAATGTGTCTGTCTCAGTCACCACATTACCAGAAGTGCCTCAAATGGCACCTGGCACACAGAAGGTGCTCGATGAACAAATGTTGAGTGGATAAGCACAGTCAGACACATGACTAAACATTTATTGGGTGTGTGTTTACCCATAACCTTGGAGCAGACAGACTGATGAGTATAACGAATAGCAAGAACAAGCACAATTTAAAACTACACAAGCAGAGTTTTGGAGTACCTTTAGGGAAGGAGAGGACATTAGTGTTACTTGGAAAAGCAGAGGTGATACAGTGTGGTGATAGGAGAGATGTGCTTGGAAATGTCTGCAGAAGTGCAAGTTACAGGAAGAGGTGCGCCGACATTACCAAGGGAAAACAAGTATGGCACTGCAGTGCCCCCCACACACACACACAGACACACAAACCCACGATGGCCTGTGGGAGGGTGGCACTCAGCTCCTCAACCTAAAGCTGGATTAAGACAAGGCTCGGAGAATACAGTGCGAGTGAGTGAGACCAAGTATGATGAAGAAATTCAGAGGGTGGGCGGAAGGGCTGATGTGGCCATGGACCTTGTGGCCAGATCCTGTGGAGTCTGGGTTGCCAGCAAGGTTAATAAGAGAAGATCTTTTGCTGGAGCCATGAATCTGCTTTCCCTAGAGACCATACACCAGCTGAGAAGGCTTTGGAAGACCCTTCCCGGTTCCAGAACCCCATTCTTGCTGGAGGGGTTGGTGGGACTTCAAAAACACTTGATTCTCCCAGGATCACCATTGATGAGGATATCCTGGGCTCATGGGAACTTCATGGGATTTCTGTCATCTTTTCAGGATAACTCTGGGCTGGAGTGTCACATGGTGGCGTGTGATCAAGGTCTGAGCTGAGGACATTCCCATGACCTGACGCTTCAGGCCATGCTCTCTTGTGGCTTTTTAAAATTCCTGGTTCTTTCATCCTCCTCTGGGGCTCCACGGAGGAGATGTGTTTGCGCCACAACCACCTTCTCAGATACCAGTTTGACTGAGTCGCACCCCCTGAGCTGAGTCCTGCATGCACTGAATTCACTGGCAGGCAGAGCTGGCCATTGAGGTCTTAAAGGTTTCTACCAAGAGAGAATATGTTGGCTGAGCAAATCTCTGACAATATAACCCCATGAGGCCATTGGTGAATGTGCACTAATTCTCTATTGGTGCAAAGTGTGACTCTCTGACAAGTGTCCCTGGAGGAAATGCAGGTTCCAAGGAACTCAAGATGCCCAAGGGCCAAGCCCATCCCTAGCAACTCTCTTTAATATGCCTCCAAGCCCAGGAATGTGCTTGGGAGCTTTCTGATCCCCACACAGAGCTAAGATTTGTCTTCTGCCCCCTCAACTGTTGTTCCTGGATCCCTTGAAAGCCTGGAAGCTCTGTATCAAAAACTCCAAGCAATGGACACCATACATGAACCCTAGAGAGCATGTGACACCTGGGCCTGGAGCCTCTTCCAGGTGTTGAATTTGATCCAGCCAACCCAATGGAGTAGGAGACACTGGGCTATGTTCTCTTCCACACTCCCAGAGCAACTGCTCCATGGGGCCACCTGGAGTTACACTGGGGGCAGAGGGGAGGCAAGTGACAGCTGAGAGACTCACAGAAGACCAAGAATGGAGATGTATGAGAGAGCAAGGAAATGTCGAAGATAAGGGAGAAGTGTGGGAGAGAATTGGGGCGGGGGGGGGGCGAGTAGAAGCAAGAATTACAGAAAAGGGCAGAATAATGGGAGACTGGGAATTAAAAGAGAGACCAAATTGTGGAAGTGATAGACAGTTGTGGGAGAAGAGAGAATTTTGGGAGATACAATGAATTGGTGGTGGAAAAGAATGGGAATTCAGAGAGAAAACGATTCATGGGAAAAAAATGGAATTTTCAGAAAGATGAGGTCCTGGACAGAGGGAAATGTGGGAACACCAAGGATTACTGGAGGAAAGAGGAACTGTGAGAAGGATAGAGGAGCATGGAAGAGAAATGGAATTGTGGGAAGAACAAAGGCTCACGGGAATGACGGAAATTGTGGGAATGGCAAGGGATTACGGAGGAAAGGGGAACTGGGACAGACAGGATCATAGTAGAGAGAATTGTAGGAGAAACAAAGCATTGTGGGGGAAATGGAATTATGGGAAGGACAAAGGATCATGGGCAATACAGGAATTGTGGGAACGCCAAGGGTTTATGGGAGGTAAGGGGAACTCTCCGAAAGACAGGATCATGGGAGATAACTGGAATTGTGGGATATAGAAGAAAATATGGAGAAGACAAAGAGTCATGGGACAATGAAAAATTGTGGGGAAGATGAGATCATGGGAGAGACATAGAATAGTGGGAGAAATAAGGAAATATGGCGAGTTCCCTGATGGTGTAGTGGCTTAAGGCTTCGGCGCTGGCGCTGTCAGCGCTGCGACCTGGGTTCGATTCCCCGTCAGGGAACTACCCACATACCAAAAAGCAAAATAAATAAATAAAATAAAAGAAACAAGGAAATATGGGAGGATGGGGTCATGCATAGGGGATTATGGGAACACCAAAATATTACGGGAGAAAACAAGAACTTAGGAAATGAGGGGATCATGGGTGAGAAATACAATTGTGAAGGAAACAGTTCATTGTGTAAAGAAAATAGAATTGTGGGAAAGACAAGGGGTCTTGGGAGAAAAAAGAATTATGGGGAGGACAAAGGCTCTTGGGAGAAATAAGGGAATTGTAGGAACACCAAGAAATTACATAAAAGGAAACTGTGAGAATGACAGGGGATCATAGGATAAAATTGGAATTGGGGGAGACTCAAGGAATTATGGGAATGACAAGACATTGTAGCAGAGGAAATATGGGTAATACCGCGAATCATGGGAGAGATAGTGATATTCTGGGAACTAGTAGAGATTATAGGAGATAGCAGGATATTGGATAGCAAGTGAATTGTGGGAGAGAATGGAGAAGTGTGGGTACAATAGGTTTTGAGAGAGAAAGGGGAATAGTAGGAGAAATAAAACATTGTGGTAAAGACGGATCGTGGTTGCTACTGGGAATTGTGAGAGAAATAGTTTATGGTGGGAATCACAAAGAATTGTGGGAAAGAATGGAGGTTTAGTCTGAGAAAGAATTGTGGGACACAAGGGGAGTTGTGGGAGATAACAGAATAGTGGGTCAGAACGGAGAATGGTGGGGAAAACAAGGAATTGCGGGAGAGACGAGGCACTGTGGCAAACAGCTAAGCCCCTCACTATTATCCACTCTGTCTGAGTGGCACGTGACCCTCCGGACTGTGAACCCACCACCCGTGTTGTATTCTAACCACGACTTCTTCCGTTTCGCACAGCCCTGTGCCTCCCACCGGCATAACCTTTACGTGCTGTAATCCACACTGTCCACAGCCACGTACCTAGCCACACCCTAGCCGCACCCTTCTCCATGGTCACAGCCAGCCAAGGGCTGCCCTCCTCAACGCCCCGCCCACCCAAACCCTCTGCCTAAGACACGCCCCACTCTGTGACTCCGCCCTTCGCCCCTCTATTCAGCCTGGGTCCAGGTTTCCACCCTGAGGCACACTGGTGCACTGCACCATAACTTCCTGCCAAGGCCCCACCCCTGAGCTCTACTCTGTCTGTGCCCAGCCTTCCCTGGCCATGCCCTCAAGGTTAACCTATACGGGCCACACCCCCACCCACTTCCATTGTGGTCCCGCCCTCTTGCTGGAGCCCCTCCCCCACAGTGAGGGGATCACTTGCTTTATGGTGACCTTGGAGGGATGGGACATGGATCTCACCAGAAATTCACGTTTCTACTCACACCCCCTCACCCCCTAGAGGTAAATAATGTACATTTGAGATTAATGTACATTTGAGACCCTAGACTTTTTCCTTCTGAGCAAAGAGGAAAGTGTTCTGGTTAAAGGAGGGCCAGAGATTTGACACCAAACTTAATGCTCATGGACAGAGGAGTAATAGTTTAAGATTTTCTTCTGTCCCTAAGATAAAAACCAACCAGGTGTTGGTTTATTTTTATGTTTGTGAAAAGTACCACTTTTCTTGACTCTCAGTCCTGAGGGAAATTCTGACTCCTTAATAACCAACCCTTCCCTGAGGTGATAGATCACAAGTCACCAGCTTCTAATAAGCAAAACAAATGGTGCTATTATTCAAAGAAAGAGCTTACTCACTAGGGAATCTTAGTTAAAAAACGTTTAAGACAACCTCAACTCTCTGTTCCAGCTTTACTGAGATGTAATTGACTTAGTATCCCAACTCTTATTAAGAATTCTTTGGATCTTATCATTGGTTGCTCTTATTTTTCAGTTACACCTTTTGGAACCATGAGCTCCTACCAATTTTCCATCAAAATTTTGTAACTTAACATTATAATTACCAACAACCATTGAGCACTTATGTGCAATGGTCAAGCATTGGGTATGGTGTGGCAGTGTCCACACATGCTGGTGAAAGGTCCTTTCAAACAACTCTAGTGTAATAAATTGGGAAGGGGCCTAAATGGGGACACAAGGAGAAGCGAGGTAGCCTCCTTCCCAAACAGAATTTGTGGGAATCAACCCACTGGTCCTAGGAGAAAGGTGCTCCAAATGTATCTGTTCTTGTAAAGAATTTTCAATCTTGTTACTCGATGCTAACAGCAAAATGTTTACTCAGGAAGCATCTTTCAATGGGATGAAATCTGAGTAGAGGAGGGAGAGCAAAATTAATAACAATGACAGTAATTGAGACTTAATTAGGAATAAAGATCGAAGGTCTGGTTATTCTTTCTTAATAATAAATTCAGAATATAGAGCAAATGATAAATTATAAGGTCATAGTATGGTTAATGAAAAGTATATATAATAGATTTAATAGATACATACAAGAGGGCCGTCTGGAAAAAACCTAGCCACAAATGCCTGTTTTTCCTGTTACGTGGCTAGATACTTTCCGGACAGCCCTAGTACATACAGGCACATGGCCCCAGAGACATACTGATCAGGGAAGAATTCAAGAGAATCCTAAAATTGTCCCCAGAGAGCAATGGTGATGACAGCCCAAAGTCTCATATGGGGATCCTTGTAAAGAGGCTAAAGTGTCCTAAGCAGCAAAATACTGGAATGATTTAATTTCTGGATCAAATCCCTCTTAATTCCTTTTAGCATAATGTGTGCTAATTCCTACATAGGATTACAGGCAAAGCAGTGATGACTGTATGTTAGCGGCATGAGCACTGTATGTTAGAGGCCTGGTTCTCAACACATGTGAGCATGCTCAATTTTTCTCATAGATTTTCATATGAATTTTGGAACAGGATGGGAATCATTTCCTAGATGCCTGAAGGACCACATTAGAGTTCCACGGGGCACAGTTTGAAGATCACAGCGCTAGTGTTCAAACAAAAAGGGCTGATTAGAAGAGCTCCCATTGGCTGACTGGCTTGTCCTCTTCAATTCCCCTTAAGTGAGCTGGACGTACAGAGGTTGCGTCACACCAGAGCTCACTCCTTCAGTGCAAATGTTAGTGAGGGGTCTGAAGTGACAATCTCTTACTCAAAACGCCATCCTGCCCAAGGGAGAACCAGTTATCATTAATATAAGGCTATAGTGCCTAATACCTAAATGGGAGGCACCAGTGAGATACCGCAAGGATAGGCAGATGATGAAATGCCAGAGCAGCATCACTGTCGGCTCTTGTAACTTCCCGTGCACACCCAGAGGTCACGGCCACCACCTCCACACTGCGTCTCCTCCTTCTGGAGAAAGGACTTCCTGGGGAGCCCCACGCCCCACAGTCCTTACCTTCAGACAGCATGCTCAGGGCCTCGTCAGAAGTGTGCCCGCCAACACGCAACACCTTCCGGGAAGCCAGGCTGTCCCGGGGCACACAGGAGCCCTCCTGGGTCGGGAACACCCGCTCAGTGGCTGAGGTCGTCATCGATTCCCACTGGATCTCCTTCCTGGGAGCCTGCAACCCCAGTCCACACCCTGTCCAGCCGTAGAAGGCCAGAGACAAGAGAAATCCTTGGGCGGGATTCAGTATGCCCTGGGGGTGGGGACAGACAGACAGGGACCGCTAGTGCGTGTGACAGGAGCACGAGCCCCAGGTATATTCACAGAGCGACAGCTCCGCTCCACTTGGAAGTGACCAGTTGGTTGGATTAGGGCAAGACAAAGAATGGCTGTAGATGCCATACCTCCTGGGGTGTTTCCGAGTCAGATTTTGATCTAACCAAGGTTCCTGAAGTGAAAAACGTGCCCAGAAAACATCCCTCCACTTGCATGTGGTACGTACATAGGACGTGAACCAAAGGGACCAGGCAGAACTCCAAAGTGCAGCACAAGGAGGGAGGCAGTTAACACTGGCCTTATTTTAAAGTCCTTGTGAATCAGATGTCCCCCAGTTCTGAAGTGACGTTATATTAATCCTGTGCAGGGCCACGTGTAGCTATCTCTCCACTAACGGCTCATGTATGTATTTTATTGTAAATGCAATATAATTACAACATTGGGAGAAATCTTCCCATGGTGTTGCCACCTCATTATCATTTTGTATATTTCCAGCCAGCATTTTTTTCGTAGGTAAGTTATTATGTAGTTGTATTTACTACAATTTTTATATTCTGCATTTCTCAATACTAGAGATCTCATAAACTCTCATTCTCACATCTGCATAATATTCCATGAAGACAAGAAGACCATAACTTATCCTTCCTTTTTTAAATTAGGGTTGTCGATAATGCTCTATAACTATGCATCATGTCAGGAGGAATACCTTCATCCCCAGGGCTTTTTCATAGTCTGAAGCTCTTCAAGGTAAATTCCCTGACATCTGGATCTGCCTGAAAGGCTTGGCACACTGTGCCAAGTTGATTGACCAGAGCTGTGCCCATTAACGTTCCCACCACTGACAGGAGCAGCTAGCGTACCACAGCCAGAGGCAGGCAGTCCAGGAACCTGTGCGACCCCTGTCTATTTCAGGAACAACACAGCACACTGCTGAGGAGGTTTTCTTCCTTCTGATTTTTATCTCAAGAAGAAAACTTCACGTCAAGCTTAACCTACCATGATAAACCACGTGGTCTTGGCTGCATTTCTGACATGTTTCAAGGAGCCTCCATTGATATCTGGTTGCATCTCAAGATAGAATAAAAGGCTTTCATTGATGATGTTCGACAGCCAACTGTTAGAAAGAAAATGGCCCATGGGTAAAGAGAACAGGCAGCAGAACTCGTGTTTTAAATACTGGGGGTCAGGGAGTGGCTACCGAGACCTGAAAGTCCTGGGTGGGGGGTGACCCTTTCGGCAGCAAGGAGGGACCAGCACATCAAGACTTTGATGTCAGAATAAGTGTCTAACCACCATGCTGTACACCGGAAACTGATGTGAAATAATATTGAAAGTCAAGTGTAATTCAAAAAATAGTCATGGCATGTAAAGTACCGCACAGGGAATACAGTCAGTAATGCTGTAATAACTATGTGTAGGGCCAGTGGGTAATAGACTTATTAGAGTGATCACTTTGTGAGGTATATTAATGTCTAACCGCTATGTTGTCTTGTACACCTGAAACGAAAAACAAACAAACTAAACAGACTTTGTGGGGAAAAAAAAGGAATTTGATGTAAGAGATGTCTAAAGCAGAGACCAACAAATCCTTCCAGTGGTAGTACGCACCACCTCAGGTGGAAGCTTCTAGCACTATATCAAATAACCCAGAATTCAGTCCGTGTTTGAAGAGTAACCTAACATCTTGATGGAGACCAAAGCAAATCTTACCTCGTCATTTTATGCTGGAATTCTTTATGTTATTGCTGGTAGGCCAGAGAAGTTTAAAATGTCAAGTTCGGTGCATTTTTAGAGAGAGATCATTTTCGTCTCTCTTAGGAGGCTGCCCATACCGCCTCCTATCAGGTGAATTATTAACACCTCAACGCCACGCCCCGTCTTGTGAAGCATCACTTCACATCAGCGAACTGTTTCCCGATTCCAAACTGTTTTGCATGGGTTACAGGTCTACTTTCAAGGCATTGCCCTGAAATGCTGGGGCGGGATACCTGCGGTGGGGGAACTGAGGAGAGAAATGTTGTGGCCTGAGCTGTGAATTATCACCCAGAAGGTGTGCCCTTGCCTTTGTCTTGTCACATGCAGGATCCTGGTATCGAGATGGATGCAAATAGGTGGGTTTAAAAGGTGTGATCAAGTGCCTGTGTCCATGTTCACCCTAGCGGAGCAACCAAGCACCGGGTGCATGTGGCTGGGGTGTACGAAAGCTAAACGCGGCCCTTCTCGTTCTGAGGGCTTTCTATAGAATTTCTGGAGATTTGACTCTCTTTCCAGGGGTTCGTGCATTGTACATTTAGCTTCCTGCCTCACGTGCATTTCCTCAGAGGGCTTCTCGCAGAGTTTCAAAGGCTTCCTCTCTAAAGACTTCCCCTTGGAGCTTTTGGGTCACACTTGGAAAAGCAAAATGACAAGTCGCTTACATATCCCTCCCCAGTGACAATTTAAAAAATAGAAGAAAGGTTACCAAATAACGAAAACCAGCATTATTTTGAAAAATCGGATCTTGATCATGGCTCCCATCCGCCTCTCATTCTCTGTGTAAATGCCTTGTCTTCCTTTCAGTAAAGAGGCCACTGTGAAGGACAGAAGGGGACCACATGTAATGTTCGCTAGTGACGATCACTGAGTGACAGGGAATACATTTTTCTAACTTTTACTTTGAAACAACTTTAGATTCACATAAGATTGTAAATACAGTACAGAGAGTTCCTGTGTACTTACACCCAGCTTCCCCCAAAATTAACATTTTATGCCATGGTCACATTTGTCACAATGAAGAAAACATTGGAACAGTACTATTAAATAAACTCTGAATTTTATTTGGATTTTACTAGGTTCAGGAACGAAATTTTTTCTATTATAAAAATAATGCACTTACTATTTTAAAACACTGAAAGATTTAAAATTTCTCCTTACACACATGGTGGAAAATACTAAAAAGTTTAGAGAAGAATGAATGACCCATGGTCTACCCAGCGACAACCACTGTTAATATCTGTGTGTCTCTTTCAGCCTTTTTTCTATAAGTGACTTTCATTTGTTTGGTGTAATAGAATCTCTATTTTTTAGGCAATTTTGTTTTAAAAATTGCGATATTTAATGCACTGTTTTTTATTGCAGATCTGAAAAGAGGGATCCAAAGAGCCACAGAGATTTCTTATTTTCAGTGGTAGAGCCCTTTAAATGTTTTAAAGTTCTACAATCATCCGCGGATCCGTGAGCGACCTTCCTCACTCTCATTCGCACTTGGCTGGAGACAGACTCCAGGCCACACTTCCTCAGGGACGGGGCGGGGGCTGGAATGCAAGTCCCCTGCCTCAACCCAGAGGTCTTGCCAGTGCACTCTGCTGACTGACAGCCCTCTTATCCAGTCCTTACCTAATTGCATTTGACTCCTTGTCTGTGCTCTACCTCCTGTTGCCTGCCCCACTGAGAAAAGACTCGGGCAAGTACACTATTGGAGTAACCAGGCGCACGCCTCTTCAGTCCACACCCCATGCCTCCACCCCCGCCCCTTTCCTCCCCTCTGCTCCTATCTCCCGCCTCCCGCCACGGGGCCACTCCCGGGGCCTCCAGGATACTCCAAGGGCAGACCCGGGATGAGCCCAGACAGAAGCGAAAAGCCCACTGGCGCTGGCCTTGAGCTAACAAAAAGTGCCAGAGGGCTCGCACAGCCTAGAACTAAGTCAGCTTGCTTACTTGCATTTATGAAACCTGCTCACATTCTCCAATATATTTTTCTTGTCTCTGGAGGATGACAAATGAGGTCAGTTGTCCCAGATAATTCCAGAACAACAACGTGCATCATTCTCTGGGGCCATACCCATAGCCATGCGCCTGGAGAACCTCCCTATTCTTTACCTGCAGTCACTGTCTTTCGGAAGAGGATGGGGTTGGCCACAAGGACAAGCAGCAGTGGCAAGTACGTGGTGACATAGTGGGGGATGGCGTGATCCAGACCCCTCTCACACCTGAGGGAGAGAAAACCAGGCATTCTTGAAAACGAAGCTTTGCCTAAAATACTCCTACGCATCTGGAAGCCGAGATAAGAGGATGAAAGCAAAAAGGGAAATGCACAAATCGACTTGTGCGTCTCCCGAAAGGAAATCTGACTCCTGTCTCCTGTCTGCAGACAAGCAATAAACACGGAAGAGTAAGGGGGAATCCATGATGTTTCTGTTTGTCTTGGAAATGGGAGGACCCCGAACTTTTACAGTTCCCTACTGAAAAAACGGGAACGGAAGGAAAGGCCACTGTGGGATGGTGGATTCCACCCCCTGCTGGGTCTCTTCAAGGGAAAACACACAAGTCAAGTCAGACACTCAATGAAAGAGTTGGTTTCGAGCATATACTACTGCTCTGCCTGGCTGATACTGTGAATAGATCCAGTTCCTCTCCTTGAGCAACTCAAATGGCCAGTGTTCATGACAGGAGACACTTATTCTCATGGTTAATGACAACGATTACGTCCGTGGTTATTTTCAGGGACAAGGACCAGGATTTCTACTGATGGGTCAGGGTAATCATAGGTCACCATAGGATGAAGAGGAATGCCACACACAGGTATGTTGCCCAGGAAGGAACTACCAGCTAAGAAATGCTGGTAGAAGAAAAATGGCCAAGAGAAAGAATAGAAGGCAAAGGGGAGGCCTGCTCAGGCCCGACCCAGGCAGGAGGTGGGACAGCCCCTGTGGCCACAGAAGGTGGAATGGCAGCGAGGCACACACTCTTGTTTTAATATTCATGGAGTAGTCTAACTGGAAGGGGACAATGGCAGGAAAGGCGAAATATCCGGTAGGAGACATGCAATGCCCATCTTTCCTTGCCACAAGAAGGATTACAATACCACCTAAGATGCCACCTTCTTCTGACTAGAAACATTCATCTTCAATGGTGGAGGCTAAAATGTGGACTGGAAGGGCCTGAGGGGAGAAGAGAAACAAGCAGGGGACGAGCCAGCAATGCAAAGCCTGACAGCAGATGACAGGGTGGGGCTGGGAGCCGGAGGGAGGAGGCAGAGGGCTCTGGGTCACGGAGGTAATGATTAGGGATAAAGATGCTCACAAGGGGCGGCCTCCTGGGGGCCATGTGGGCACCTGTGAGCCCTGCAGCAATGGCCCGCTCACAATCAGCTGGTGCCTTCCCAGCAGTCTCCTGGGGGCACCTGTGAGCCCTGCAGCAATGGCCCGCTCACACTCAGCTGCTGCCTTCCCAGCAGTCTCCTGGGGGGCACCTGTGAGCCCTGCAGCAATGGCCCGCTCACACTCAGCTGCTGCCTTCCCAGCAGTCTCCTGGGGGGCACCTGTGAGCCCTGCAGCAATGGCCCGCTCACACTCAGCTGCTGCCTTCCCAGCAGTCTCCTGGGGGCACCTGTGAGCCCTGCAGCAATGGCCCGCTCACACTCAGCTGCTGCCTTCCCAGCAGTCTCCTGGGGGGCACCTGTGAGCCCTGCAGCAATGGCCCGCTCACACTCAGCTGCTGCCTTCCCAGCAGTCTCCTGGAGCCACAGGAGAAGCTGAGGGATAAAAACTCCCTTTCCAATCCGTGCATGCTGTTGGAACAGCCACTGACACTGTATGTGTCCTTTCAAAGTTCCTTGGGGAAGCAGGCAGTATGGATGAACCTGCACAGAGCTCTGGGGGTATCCACCCACCAGGCAACACCAATTTGGAGGCATCGAATGGAGTCATTGCAGGAAGTCAAAAAAGAAGGGCGAGAAACAGTCTGCAGCACAGGTCAGCAAACTTCTTCTGTAAGGGTGCAGATAGTCAATATTTGATGCTTCATGAGCCACAGAGCCTCTGTCAAAACTATTCAACTCTGACACTGTAGTGCAAAAGCAGCCACACTGCTATGTAAACAAATGTACGTGGCTGTGCTCCACCAACACCTTATTTACAAAAACAGGCGTAGGGCCCGATTTGTCCCAAGGGCTACGCTGTGCTGACCCCTAGTCTACACAGCCCTAAGATCACAAAGAGACACTGTCCAACCTCAGTTTCTCAGTTTACCATTGGAAGTTAAAGTATATATACTTGGAGGGACCTTGAGGCTTTACAGACAGTTGCATAGATGGGGTTTTAAACTTGAAAACGGAGTTCCCTGGTGGTGCAGTGGCTTAAGGCTTCGGCGCTGGCGCTGTCAGCGCTGCGGCCTGGGTTCGATTCCCAGCTGGGGAACTACCCACATAGCCCCCTGCCTCCGCAAATTAAAAAAAAAAAAAAGAAAAAGAAAAGAAAACACACCTGGGACCACTGTAGAGGCCACATGTCCCTGTGTGTGCATTCAGGATAACCGAGAGCACAGGATGGAAAAGTGAGAAGGTATAGCAAGCAGAGACTTAGGGTGAGCTCTTTGAAAGCCACACTTTAGATTTCCACATCATCTCGAAATGATTCTTAGAACATTAAACTCACCTGCCGGTCCAGACAACACTGGTTTGAAGATGAAAACGAAAGGATGGGCGTGAGAAACCTGTATCTACACTAAGGGGCCATGCCTACAGCCTTGCACACCCACTTCCGGGGAGGACACATGCCTGACTGTCACACGGACTGTGTGCACAGGCCCCCACCCGCACTGGCACGATAGGCCAAGGCGGGAAAACTCACAGAGGGTGACAAGTACAGCGGTGAGCACCCCAGGCTCAGGTGTCCAGTCCGTGAGCCCCCGAGACAGCGGGCTGACCTGCAGGGTGCCTGCTGCAGTCAGTGCACATGGATCTCCTGCAAGGGACACACACTGGGTGACGGACCCGGTGCGCCGGGTGGCTGGGGTCGGGGGAGGTGGCTCTGGCTTACCTGGAAACAGAAGGGTAATAGAGCATGAGCACTCCCTCCGTGCAGAGCAGGGCGGCCAGGCCCCAGGCCACAATGTGGTAAAGCACCACGGTGCTAGGAGACAAGCAGACGGGACACACCTGAGAGGAGTGACAAGGAGGTGCAGCAACGGAAATGACCAGACCGATTCCTACACTACAGGACACTCGGGAAAATATACATAGAGCAAAACCCTCACCAAAGAATTGCCTTACTTTGCCTGTGATGTTTGTTTCTTTTTTTAATTGAGGTGAAATTCATGTAACATGAAACGACTCAGTGGCATTTAGTACAGTCACAATGTTGTGCGACCACGACCCCAATCCAGGCCCAAACCGTGGAAGTCACGCCCCACTCCTCCCGCCCCCAGGCCCTGGGACTCAGGAATGTGCTCTCCATCTGCGTGGATCTCATCTAAGTGGAATCATCCACTCTGTGGCCTTTTGCATCTGGCTCCTTTCAGTCAACCTACAGCTTTCAAAGTTGAAGGGGTCGGGGCCCAGGGCCCTGGTAAGTCCTTCTAAGTGGCCAGCTCACCTACTGAGCAAGGCGCTCCTCTCCCCAAGCCCCCCTGCACCTCGTATGCATGTGTCTGAGTGCTCAGTCCAACGGAGGCCTCTGAAGAAATGGGGGGTTACACCACATCCCAGGGGAGCAGGCAGCTTTCCGTTCCCGCCTCCACCTCCGCACTGTTCCTGCAAGTTAACATTCTTGCACAATCTGTCATCCATCTCTGTATTCCCACACACCCCACCCTGTTCCCCCAAAGGAGGCAAGGCGGCTCGCCTTGCAGGTAGGGTTCCAATCCAGCGTTCCTTTACTCCCTCTGTGTGGCAGGCAGGGGCCAGGGCTCCAGCGGATGTGGCATTGTCAATCACAGATCTATCAGACTCCTGGCAAAGAAGAGTGCCACCCCCAACTCCTCAGGATTTTAACCCTGAAGCCCAGCTGTGTGGACAGAGGGAGCGGTCAGGCGTCAGCATGAAAGGACGCCCTTCTACAAGGAGACAAGAGGGAAGAGAGATGGCAGCATCTAAGGAATGAGCTCCAGGCAGAAGGAATGCTCCGCACGCAGCCGGCTCTCTGGGAGGCCACGGCACCACGGCTCCCGCATGCCCTGCTTCCCACGTGATAACCACTTCTGGGGCAGCTCCCCTGCTTCTGCCTCGGGAGCGGGTGGGGTGTGTCTTGTTCAGGAGCCAGAGGCTTTGCACGCGACTCCGAAAATGACCGAGCAGCTTTGTGTAAGGGCTGGACTGCTGACTAGAGCCGTCTGCACCCTCCAGACCCTAACCTTGGGCTGCAGGGTGCTACTGAGATGGGGGTGGGGGCGGCGGGGCAAGGCCAGGGCCGGGGCTCACCAACCCCTGGTCAACGGTTCTTTGGCTGCAAGTGAGGGGTGGGAGTCAGATTGAGGCCAGGTCACACAGACAACAGCCACTTCAATCACTGCTACAGCCCCAAACCCATACCAGGACATGGCTCCTGAACTCCACTGCGGCCACGACCAGGAGCCGCCCAGGGCTGAAGACCCTCATCCCTGTTTCCAACTGCTAGGAGGTCCTCCCGGACCCCTTCTTTCTCACAGGTTCACTTCCTTAGAGCAAGCAGTGCCTTTGACTCACGGCATTTCTCCAGAGCCTTCTGGTATTGTCAACCTTGTGTACTCCACACCTGGAACCAAGGTAGCAATTTAAATGTTAACTTTATAATGACATTTCTTAGGATTAAGATTCTAAGAAAAAATTCTTCCATGCCAAAGAAAACAGCTAAGGACGGGAAGGAACTGGAAGGGCGTGTGGAGTTTCTTCCCACCATCCTGCAAAGCCTGGGCCCCTGCCTGCGATTCCTGAGGACACCTCCCTGCCAGCTGCAGCCTCTTAATGGCCACCTGCAGAACCACCTCCACCCTGCCCTCCCCGTCCTTGGGAGGCATCTCCTGTTCCTTTGGACGTTCGCCTCCTGCGAGATGGGCAGGTCCTCAGGACACACCCTGTGCCCCACACCCTCTGTTTCTGCGTTCTATCTCCAGCACTTTCTCACACCGAGCTCCCAAATGAGTCCCAAAGACTCTCCTGTGTGTCAGGAGGGCTCCGGAGTGCCTGTGCTGGCTTCACAGGGCTCTGCACGTCCTCCAGGTCCAGAGTGCGGTCAGCTGCCCTTTCCGCCCCCAGTCCCCCCAGGGTGCGGATGAAGCAATGCATCCTCCCATGACAGCGTGGGCCATACACTTCCTCCAGCTTCCTTTCAGTACTCCAAGGCTCCTCTTTTCTCCACAACTGGCTGGGTGTCGACCTCTAGTTGTGTCCCAGCTCTGTTCCTTCCATATCTGAGTGAGGGAGCCATCAGACAAGGACACACACACTGAACTTCAGGGACAAGGCCTTGTCATGTTGCTGGCTGCCCACTCTAAACCATTCTCCCTTCTTTTCCCTTAGTAACACAACCTGGATGGCAGGCAGAGCAGCAGTGTGCTTGGCCAACCAACTATATTTCCTACCTCCTCTTGCAGCTAAGTGTAGCCATGAAACTAAGTTCTGACCAATGATATGAAAGTGGAATTGTTATGTGAAACTCCCAGGAGGGCTGCTTAAAGGGAGACCCCTTTTGCATTGCTCCCTTCCTCTTTGCTGCTGCTTGGAATGCAGGTGTGATGGCTGGAGTTTCAGCAGCCATATTGGGCCATGACACTTAGAGGATGGAATTCAGACATTAGGATGGTAGAGCAGGAAGATAGAAGGATCTTGGGTCCTTGCTGTCCATCATGAGGCCTGGATTACCTACCTCTGGCCTCTTTTAACATGATAAAGAAATCCCTGTCTCAAGTCATTATTATTTTATGTATTTTATGTAGCCAAAACTAATTCTCACCGATACACCTAGCTGGCTACCTTTGACCTTAACTATCTTCCCTAGAGACTTTTCACAACCAGAGATATCTAGGTTCTATACAAATGTGTAAGAGTTTGGGAAATACAGTAAATAGGTGGAAGAAACAAGCACAAAAATGAAGGAAGCATTAAACTTCAGGCTAGATTCACTTAAGTTAATGATATGATATACACAAGGAATATCAATGATTTTAGAGCAGGGGTCTGCTAAGACTGCCCAATTTATTCTATAGCCTGAATATGATCCTTATATGATTACTATATTGGTTTTAAAAGTGAATTTATTCAACAAATTGTGCTGAGACAACTGGATATGTACATGCAAAAGACAAAAAGGTGGACCTTTCCCCCACCTACACACAAAAATTCATTTAAAATAGATCACAGAAAAAAAAAAGATCAGATTCAATCAAAGTGCTCAAACCACAGAACTCGGAGAAGAAAACACAGGTATAAACCTTTGTGAGTCTGGGTGAGGTAATGGTTTCTTAGATGACAGCAAAAAGCATAAGAAACAACAAAAGAAGAAAAATGGGACTTCATCAAAATTAAAAACTGTTGTACTTCAAATGATGGCATCAAGTAAGTGGAAAGACAACCCACTGATTGGGAGAAAAATATTTGTGAATCATGTATAATAAGGTACTTGTATTTGACTATATACATATAAAGAATTCCTACAATTCAACAACGAAAAGACAAATAGTCCAATTAAAAAATGGGCAAAGGAACTAATTAGTCATTTCTCCAAAGAAGGTACACGAATGGCCAGTAGGTACATAAGATGCTACACATCACTAGCCACAAGGAAAATCACTTCGCATACACTAGGATGCCTAAAATTTTAAAACTAAACAAATACACAGAAAATAACAGGTGTCAGCGAGGAAGTAGAGACACTGGAACCATCAGACCCTGCCGGGGAGAACGTAAAATGGTCCGTCCAGCGTGTTTGGAAAGCAGATCAGCAGCATCTTACAAGGTTCTACGTGGAGTTAGCTTTTCACCCAGGGACTGAAGTCCTAGTTCTACACCATGAAGACACACGTCCACACAAACACACGGAGAAATGTTCATCGCAGCATATTCCTCATACCCCACACAACGGAAACATCCTAAACACCCATCAACTGACAAACGGAGAAAACGTAGTGCTCCATACAGTGGAATATTCTCCAGCCGAACAGGAATGGAGTCCTGACACTGCTACAACCTGGAAAATGTTTAAGAAGCCAAACACAAAAGGGCACATGTCGAAGGATTCCGTTGATAGGAAATGTCCAGAACAGGCAAATCTCGAGACAGAAAGTAAATTAGGGGTTGCCAGGGGCCAAGAAGCAGAGAATGGGGAGTGACTAATAACTAGTACAGAGATGTTGGGGGGATGATTAAAACGTCACACGGGTAAATGATGTCACGGTTGCACAATTCTGTGACTGTCCTAAAGACGATGGATTTTACACATTTCGATGGCTGATCTTTATAAAGCTGTTTTTGAAGTAAGCAAGCAGGGCTCCATCCAGAGGGGACCTGACTGAAGCAGACCATGAACTTGGTGAGGGACGAATGCTTCCTGGACCTGGAGCCCGAGACCTGGACACTCTCCCTGCCCTGCCCTCTTGCTTCTCTTTGTCACTTAGATTCTCCGTGTTCCTGTCCCGTCACCTCTCGTGCACATCCTAGCTGCAGTCATCACCCACAGCGACTGAGAGCCTATGCGTGCCAAGCACGGGTCTTTGCCATTTCCATGCACTGCCACATTTACTCTACTGTCACTTTATGTGGTGGGTGTGATTTTACAGCTGAGGAAACAGAAGTCCAGAGAGGTTGTCACTTGCCCACAGAGTCACAGTTAGTGAGTGACTGGGCAGGAATTCACACCCAGGAGCCAAGGGCAGGAACCGCGTGTGACTTCGCCAGGCATCGCCCCCAGCTCCGGCCTTCCCAGCTCTGTCCTTAGCATAGGTGTCAACACAGACGCCAAAGAATTCTCCTCGAAACTTTAGGTACAATAAAAAATTGTGTATAGTCATGCCAATTTTTGCTTTTGTTTTTGTCTAGTTCCCAATATTTCGTTTATCGAATTACTAGTTTTCGGGGTTCGGAAATCCTCGGCACTTTGATTCTGCCTCTGGCCTTTTGGAAAAATGAGCTCCGGGGGGTGCGTCTGGGTGGAGAGGCCAGGCACCGCCTGCTGCCTCACTGCGTGTGCCCTTAAACAGCCTCTGGGGGCCCTTCCTCCCACTGGGGAAGCAGGGCGGGAGCCGGCGCAGTGCTCTGCATACCTCAGCCCCGCCGATCTCCGGATCACCAGGAAGGCGTCGACCGCATAGCAGAACAGCCACCAGAAGCAGGCGCTGTACAACAGCTGGATCCACAGCTGGAATCGGGAAGAGCCGGCATCAGAGCTCCCGGCCACAGGCACCAGACTGCCCCCACGGGTGAGGTGGGCCGGCAGGTGTCAAGGGGCAGCCCCTGAAGAGCCGTGGGCAGGTGCGTGGCTCTGCCCTGCGGCCGCGCCTGCGCCCTGCCTCCCGGGGCGCCAGCACGCGCGGTGGTGGAGCGAGGCCACAGGAGTGCGGCTTACACTGGCGGGGGGCTCGCAGGGTCTGAGAACCAGAAGCTGTTCTGCTGAGAAGTGAGTCCGGGCTGGAAAGACTCCAGGACCTTCCCAGCGGAAGGGGAAGGGAGGGGTCCCTTATGTTACAGGCAGTGGGATGCACACGTCCGCCTCCTGGGGCGTTCTGAGATACACGGTCCCTCGGGACGGCAGGTCACCAGGGCAGAGGGGAAAGCCGACAACCCTGATACAGCCCTGGGCTCAACATAGCATCCGTGGACGGTTAACGCGGTGGACAAAGCGAAATATATATATATATTTCATCAAGTAAAATACACCAAATAAATCAATAACTTTTTTTTTTTTTTTTTTTTTTTTGCCCACTGCTTCTGATTGTGGTTCTAGCTAAGGTAAGGACTGTATTGTATATATTAGCTTAAGAGTTGGCGGGGTAGGGGAACCGAACTAAAGAACAGAGGCCCCCACCCCCACCAGTGATCAGTAGGTCTGGGGAGAGGGTGGCCTGAGATTTTGCATTTCAAACAAACTCCCTGGGAGGGTTGTTGGGTGGGACCACAGCACAAGAGCCCTGGACAGGAGGAGGGGCGAACAAAGGGAGGCATACTCACTGCACTCCCCACGCAGAAGGCGGCAGGCCACATGTCTGTCCCGTTCACCTGCGAGATGTTTTCCACGAAATCGGGGAATCCTAACCACACCACAGACCGGACTAGGATACCTAAGCAAGAATTAGATGATACTTTGTACGTGGTCCCAATTCAGATCTAAAGCTGACTTGTTGCTCTGTAAAAATAATGGCTGGATGGATGGATGAGGAGAGACAAAGAATGAAGGGAAGGAGGGAGGGATGAAACACCATATTGGTGTGTGCAAACAGAAATAATGAATGTCTGAGTTGCTCAGAAAATAATTACTATGGTGGCAAAGGCCATCCCAGACATGTTTATTTCTACTGAACCCATCATTAGCCATATCATGTCCCTATATTTTGTGTTTACTTGGCACTAAGAAGTGATTATGTGAATAACAATCAGTATTTCTTGTCTGTATTTTAATGTCCACAATAACTATTCTTCATATAAAAAAAGAATCTTTTTTTTTTTTGGTGGTTCCCTGGCTGGGAATCGAACCCAGGCCACAGCGTTGAGAGTGCCGATGCCTAGTCACTACACCACCAGGGAACCCCCATAAAAGCAATTCCAAAGTTTACAAAGAAAGTTCTTTCATTCTTTAAGAAAATAAATTTAAGATTTTCACAAATTAACTCTTTTTTTTTATTGGGGTGACATCTGTTAGCAAGGGTTACATAGGTTTCAGGCATACGACAAATTAACTCTTCATAATTTGTTTTTGACATTTATTATTTGTGAGCTTTTCTTCCTATTAGACCCACATATCTAATTCTCCTCAAAACGGCACACACAGGTAAAGTGTATATTAAGGTTCTTTGTTAGGTAATGCAATACTTTTTGTTGAAGCATACGCTATGGAACATACAGCCAAGAGGAACTGTTACAGTACAAACTTATATACTATGTACTAGTGTACACCAGTATACTATATAATATAGTAAATACATATCGTGTAATACACTAAATATACACCATGTAATACACCACTCAAGGTTAAAATGGCTCCCGTTACCCAGCCGCCGCTAACAAAAACCCTGCTCTTCTTCTGTACAGTGCCTGTCGTTTCCGGCATCTAGCACGCCTCGACACTCAATTAATGGTCTGTGAGGCAGGCGTCCCTATTTCTTGCTTTTCAGTGAGGGGTCTGGTCACCAAACCTTCTCAGCTTCTGCTTTGGCCCATTTTCCCACATCACCCACCCCTCTTCTAAAGGTGAAAGAATATGCAAATATTAGTTCACTGACTCTCAAAAGATGATTGGGTGCATCTTTATTGCGAGATGTTCAAATTACAGGATCTAAATTACTATTAAGACACTTTTCCAAAATGATTAGCAGAAAGGGAAAGAAACGAATTTTTTATTTAATTATCCTGCCGCAAAATGATTTTAATAGAAAGGAAATATTGCTTCCTATCATACTCCCTCAAGTGTGAGAAAGTGGAGAGGTCTCTAAAAAGTGCTGTAGTTCAAAGCGTGGTTGGCAAAGTTTCTGTAAGCGCCAGACCGTAAATGTTTTAGGTTTTGTGGGCCATACTTTCTCTGACAACATTCACCTCTGCCCCAGGGCGAAGACAGCCCTAGACAATGTGAATACAGGGGCATGGCTGTGTTCCCATAAACCTGTATTTATGGCCTATTTACATGCTGGGAAATACTTCATTATTAAAAAAAAAAAATTTTAATGTAAAACCATTATTAGTTCATAGAAAAACAGGCAGCAGGCAGAATTTTGGCCTGCCCTTGCCTACCGGTGGTATAAAACCCAAACCTGGGAAAGAACACAATAACCTATTTTTTTAGAAACAAATGTCTCTTGGGCTTAACTTTCTTGGACCATATTGTTTTGCAGAGCCTGCTAGTCCTCTCACCTGGTTCTCCCTTCTATGTGCTCCCGAGTGCGCAGACGCCCCCGCCCGCCCGCCCACCCGCGGGCCGCGCTCCCTGATCCAGGCTCCCTCCAGCTCACAACCTGCGGGCCGCGCTCCCTGATCCAGGCTCCCTCCAGCTCACAACCCGCGGGCCGCGCGCTGGTAACCATGTGCACGAATCAGGACCATCGTGGAGCCATGCGCCCTTACCCAGGCAGCCGAGCACGTCGCAGACGGTGGTGGCGCGCAGGATTCGGGTGGAAGCCAGGGCGCGGGCCGAGGCCGGCGGGGATGTCGAGGTCGCCCGAGGACCCGCGGGCTGCCGCCCGGGCAGCAGCTGCAAGAGGCCGAGCGCTAGGCGGAGCGCGCAGCTGCCTAGACACACCGCGTGGAACGCCCGCGGCTGGAAGCTCAGCACGAGCTGTGTGGCGGCGTCCCGCGTGGGGCAGCAGAAGGTGCCCAGGCGCGGGGAGGCCATGAGTTATGCTCAGGGACGCGTCCCAGGTCTGCCTGAACCCCGCCGGCCGGCCTGGGTCATGTGCTGGGCCGACTGGGCGGGGGGCATCATGTGCCCTAGGCCTCTCCCACCCCCTCTTCCCTTCCCCCGCCCCGATCCCCCGTGCTTGCACAAAAGGCTCCAGGCTCGGTGGGGGCTGTGCGCCCTCTGTAAACGCCACGAGGCCTCACGAGGGTGATGTCCAGTCGAAGAGGGGCGGGGTGGGGGCGGGGTGGGAAGAGCTGGAGGTCTGGAGGTCAGCTTTCTCCCCTTTCACCAAGCCTACTCAGTGGCTGAATTCTTCAGAATCCAGACAACCCCCGCCCCAAAACTGCCGTCTCATCTTAAGTGATCTCCCAGGAAAGCATGCGTCCTGGGCCAGGTCCTTCGTGATTGGAACTCTGACATCCCTAATTTAACGCGTTCCAGGCAGCAGAGCATGCTCATGAACCGCGACTGGTGTGACTGGCGTTAAAATAGCGCTTCGTGTTCCCACTCCCTCATGGGAGCAGTCGCACAGAGGCAGGGTTTTCACTTAAGATCAACGAATAAATCTTAAAGAAAGGGAAACTACGTGATGCACGTGAAACAACCAGATGCACACGCGCGCACACACTTTGCACCTTCCCTCTCAGGTCTGTTCCATTTTCACCGTGCTCAGTGACGAGGTTTAAGTTTCTGACATTCTAAATGAGCTCTCAAGAGTAATTAATTCTCTTTAGAAGAAAAAGTTGAAGTTTATACAGATTTTAATTGCTTTAATTTTCCTACATATTTCATTATACATTGAAAATCATGCTTTATTTTTATTTGCATAAAAGTTTCAAAGTCCTGTCAGTACTAATGATAATAATAAACATACTGAGTGAAGTTCTTTTTTTTTTTTAATGCTCTTCAAGGTTGAAAATAAAAGATTTGCCTTTAGGTAGGTTATGGCCCTACCAACCAAAACTTTATTTTAAAAAAGGCGGTGGGGTGGGGAGCCAGGTCTGTTAGATATACCATCATCAATAAACCAAAGTCTCATTGGCGACCCTAAAGCAGACACCCTCTGACCTGTCCCCGCCGTAAATGGGCCCCTCTAGGTTTTTCCAATCAAGCAAAGGTGCGGCGTCCGCACTGTTTTCCTCCGTCCTCACGCGTTAAACGTTCAAACGCAGACGCTTACGTGCCCTGGCACCCCACGGCTCATCTGCACTCCCACCCAGCCTTGCAGTTCCAGTGCTGAGGCAGAGCGCCGCGCCTGCGCCTTCTTCCTGTTGGGAGCAGCACCAGGCTTCCTGTTGGCCCGCGGGAGGGCGGGCAGGCGCTGCATTGCCAGATGGGAAGCAGAGCCTGTAACAAAGGGCTGCGAAAGCCGCCACTTCAAAAGGATCCGGCCGCGTCTGTAAGCCAGGCAGCTGCTTTGATACGAGCCCGGAACACACTGCCATTGTCAAGACATTAACCGCTCTTCCGTATTACACGCTTGTGGAAACAGTAGGAAACGTCACAGAAGTCCTCTGCAAACGTTGATCTGGCAGTCCTTCAGAAAGCACACATCCAGCGATCTACTTTGGACAATCTCCCCTTGCCTTCGCTCTTGAAAAGCAGAGGCTGCTTCTGGGGGGCAGTGTGTGGAGTGAGTGAAAGCTAACAATGAAAACGAGCATGCGCATGTCTGCCCTAATGCTGAAGTTGGGTGGCCGATCCATGCAAAAGTGTCACTGCCTTTCAGTCCCTGTTTTATGCTCAAGCTGCACATAGGCAGCTCTCTGCAGGCACTGGATACTGGACGACTTGGACGCCCAGTGTTCAAGGTGAAGGCTCGGCGGGGGGGGGGGGGGGGGGGGGGGGGGGGGGGGGGGGGGGGGGGGGGGGGGGGGGGTCAGTGGTGAGAATTACCTTGGGAGGAAACTGTTAACCAATGAGATTCCTAGGCCAATTGTTACCCACGAGATTCCATTTGCAACATAAGGGCTCAGCCACTTATGTTGCAAATAGGCATCAGAGCAAACCTGCCTAAGGATGGCTATAAGACTTAAGTTCTTTTTTGCGGGGGAGGTGGGGGTAGTTCCCTGTTTGGGAATCGAACCCAGGCTTCAGCATTGAGCACGCCAAAGCCTAGCCACTACACCACCAGGAAACCTCCCAAGATTTAAGTTCTTAACGTCAAACATGCAAGAGAGAACTTGAAATTAGTAGGAGAAATAAAACTGAGATGGCAGAAAGTTTTTCATGAAACAATGCAACTACAGTGTGCAAAAAAAGGAAACAGGTAAAGGACACGCATACACGCACAAACACACTTGGGAGGCAAAAACTCTGGAAGTACCTTGGATGTGAGCCGTACAAGATGACACTGCTCAGCTATAATCCGGTGAGTGTGAACGCTGAGCTATGTGTGCAGTAACAATCAGAGCCTTGAAGTATAGAAAGTTCATTTTTAAATCCACTCTCCCATCTCTCCCTCCCTCCCAGTTGAGCGCCTGATTTCCATCTTGAGTTTCCAGTCTGGGCTGCCGAGGAAACGCCCCGCTGTCTCAGCTTTCCCGTTGCTCTGCAGTTCATACCCTGCCTGCCGGAGTCACTTGGTTAGATACGCTAACCGCTGGGAGAGGCTCAGGGCCTTTCTGTCCCAGGCAACTTATTTCCACAGTGAGTCCCCTGACATCCAGATGTCTCATCCGAAAGGCCTGAGTTCCTGGTGAGACCCTCAGGTATGCCGTGGAGCCCACATCGAGGACAAAGGCTTAGCCAGCACCAAATAAGTTAGTCATCGATGTAAGTGGAGGGAGGGTGGAAAGAGTTAGGGGCGGAATATAGTTCAAAATTAAATTGTACTTTTTCTAAAATAAAGAGGCACTTAAAGGATTTCACGCCTGAGAACAGAATTCATCGGCTTCAAGGAGCGTTCCCTTGCAGATGCCATTGGAAAGCAGATTCTAAATCAGGGTGCCTGGGGTGAGGCCTGAGACTGCGTTTCTAGCGCGCTGCTGGTCTGTGCCTTGTACCTGGCATAGCAAGGTTCTAGAGCCAGTATCTCAATCTAAAAAAGAAAGGGAACGTTGGGCCATATTTAAAGTACAGAGGGCTTTTATTAACCAATGTCACCCCAATCGATTAAATTTTTAAAAAGTCATAAATTGGGGAGAGCTTAGTTCAAAGTAGATGCAGGGAATGTGGAATATAAAACTGAAAGCAACAAAGAAAAAAAGAAATGAACAAACAAATAACCCATGGACACAATCAATAGTTTAATGTTTATTTGGGGACGAGTGGGTTAGGGAGGGGAGAAAGGGGAGGGGTGGGAGAGGAGAGGGGGAAGCTAAATATAAGGTGATGGAAAGAGAAGTCACATTAGGTGGTGAACTGATTATACATCAAGTTGACAATGCACTGTAGAATTGTATGCCTGAAACCTATGTCATCCTTGCTAACAGATGTCACCCCAATAAGTCTAGCAATAAAAATAAATTAGAAAAAAATAGATGCAGCGAAATCGATCAACATCCAACTAAGCCAAAGGTCATTCTAAATGCAAATGACAAGCCAGGATGGAAGCACGAGGTTAGCAGAGATGAGTAACATCCTTCCTTCCAGTTTGGAAGGCCCCAGCGAGTGAGAAATGTTCAGGACAGAACTCAGGACACTGGGAGGAAAAGGGGGCACGCAAAAGAGGAAGAAGGCAGATAAGACTGCCGGGGACAAACAAAAGGGGCTTTGTGTTAAGAAAGAGAGCATGTCCTGATGGTGTTAGCCGAAGAAAACTGAAAGAATTTTCACCCTGGTGGACATCCAAGAAGAGGCCACGGCTCTGATAACCGCCCAGAGAAACGCTTTTGCACAGGTGAGCAGCCTATCAAATCGCAAACGACCCCACCTCCTGACACTACAGCATTTGAAACGCTTTCTCTCTAAAAGCCAACTAGCCAGTTGTTGACTAGATAAAGCTGTAATGAAAAGCAAAAGAGGATTTTCTTCACAGCGATTCAACTTTCAATTCACAGCGGAAAGTGCTGGAACACAGCCGCTCCGTAAAGGCAGCTCAGCTGTGAACATTGGGAACGCCTGATGAAGTCAGTGCACCAAAGGTAATGACAAAGCAAGTTGCAGTGGACCCTAGTGATGGATGACACACCAAGGGGAAAGAGAAGGAAATGAAAACATATCAAAAGCTAATTGTGATATGAGTAGCTAATGCTACCATTTTTAAATATGTGTTTCATGACTAAGAGGAAAGAGCTCCCAATAAACAGGGAAGCATGAGCTATTAAGGATAATTTGACGGTGAGATAAAGTAAGACAAGGAAAGTGTTTTATAGTAAATTCACATTTTGTGCTTTTGGGGGGGGATGCATGAAAACATAAGTAATTCTACATTTATTCGTGGTAAGAAATAGTTATATTTACATGTCTAGAGACATTTCTCTATCATTCTTTATAATGAAAAATGCCAGCATTTCAGCTCAGTTCACCTTATCCTGTATGTTGATATTTGGACCTTTTGGCTCAAAAAGAGAAAAAGTGTCTTTTTAATACAAATTTCCAACACCCACGAAGGAATGTAATGATTTTGAAACCCAGTGTCCAGCTGTGTAGGTAAGATCAATTGACAGACACTCAAGGCTGATGAAAGGCAAATTCTTTCACACAAAGCTGCTTTCTTTGCCGTGGTTTTTAAAGTACACACACACACACACACACACACACACACACACACAGACTTTTTTGTTGTTGTTTAAATGTAGTCACAAAATATTCTTTTCATGGAGTTGTAGAAAAATCACACGCACTTGATTGGCAGCCAGATTGAACTTAGAAAAAGTTTTATTTATGCTTTTAAGGTCATGAATGATGGAAATGATTTGTTCAATCAAAAGTCAGTAAATCCATTCCAGTTTGAAGTTATGTCTTGAATGTATAGATCTTCTTCAATATCTTATCTCCTACTTAATGACCATCGACACCATCACAGGTTCTTGGTGGGGACAGAGGTGACAGGAGAGAAGGGTTCCTCTTTCTGGGGAGACAGAAGGAGCAGGGATGCAGATCACTGTTAGAAATTACTGGAAAGGAGGTCAGAATCTAAAGCTCTAGTGGTCCGAAACCAGAAGGGACCATTTCTGAAGTTAAATGCCCAGTGTTAATGAAGAAAGAGGCAAGAGGCAAAGAAAGATTTGAAATCAGACCTTGAACTCAAAGTTACCAGCCAGAGTCCCTGTGATGGGCTAGCTCCCTCCCAGGCACAGCCTGAGGTGGGGATTCCCAGGGCAGCACTCATTGGGAAGCATTTCCAGGGAAAGTCAGTAGGAGGTGGAGGAGCGTGACCATGAGAGGGAGACCAAGCATGGATTTGCTTGGTTGATTCTGTGGAATGGACAAAAATGCTCAGGGTTGGCTACAGAACTTTAAGAGGGTAAAAAGTTGCTGTCTTATATCTTGGCATTGAACCCCTTTCTCTACTCCCTAAGGATTCAATAGCTCTGCAGACATTCCACACAAGAATCAAGCGCAGGCACGTTGGGCCAGGAGCACTCCCTCCAGAGGGGGGAACTGGGACTCACTTCCCTGTCACCATGAATGTCTGCAGGCTAGTCAGACGAGGACGTGCACCTCCTTGCCACACCACCTTGAAGCAACAAGGAAGCCACTTTCGACAAGTCGGAGGCAGGTGGCAGATGGCCAAATCTAATGCCAGGTGGACATAACTGCACTTTCAAGGAAGTGCATGCGTGCGCGTGTGCGCGTGCGTCTGTGTGTGCGTGCGCATGTGTGCGTGCGCATGTGTGCGTGCGCGCGCATGTGTGCGTGCGCATGTGTGCGTGCGCATGTGTGTCAGGGTGAGGTGAATAGGGTGGACCTGCACATACATACAGAAGTTACATATTTCAAACTTGGTGGAAGTTGCGCCCTTTGTAGCACACCACATTAATACAGTAACATGAGATGACTATTATTCCTGGGAGGGCTGTACGCTCTGCAGTCCTCGTCCACGCCAGGCGCATTAACAGATCTCACACATCTAACAGAAAGGGCTGAATCCGCTTGTGAACCACAGGCTCCGGCTGACTTTGAAATGACTGCCCCACTGGTACTCGACAGGCCCTGGTAGGGAACAGGAAATCCATATTAACCTCAAGGGCTTGGCCTGTGGTTAGAACTCTAGTGTACTGGTAGATAATATAACCTCACGTCAACCCGGCGTGCACCCTGCAGAAACACCTGTGTGACACATGTGCTAGAGCACACATCTCAGTACCACAAGGACTGTGGGCACATTAGTCCAGAGGGTAGCCTGACAGTTAAATGTAAGGGCTCTTTCCCCTCATGCCAGAACATTTGTTCTTAAGAGACCAGAATGTAAATAACGAGTATTTTAGCCTTTTCAAGTCATATGGTCTCTGTTGCAATTGCCCAACTCTGCTATGGGAGCCCCGAAGTAGCCATTGACAATAGGTAAATGAATGGGTGTAGCATTGTATCAATAAAGTTTTATTTACAAAAACAGCCGGCCAGCCCTCAGGCCATAATTTGTCAACCCCCTGGAGTTTTGTATAAAACTAAGCAAAACAAAATGATAATAAAATAAACATGTATGGGCTTTTGTAATATGCATTTCCTGTATTTTAAGAGTATTTGATTCTGCTTTAGGAAATTAGAGAAAGTGTGTGAAAAAGCAAGTAGCTTCAGCTATATAAGTAAGTACAGCAATTGTGAGCTATACATACATACAGAGGGATGGAAGGCATAAGAAGGCCCCAAATATTAGCAAGGTCTGAAATGGCCATCATTGCTGACACCCATTCTGGCCACTGACACCTGTGGTTGCCCAGCATGTTAACTGGCAAGCTAGAGCTGTAGCCAGGCATGCCTGCACCCCATTTGTCTGAGGGAGCAGTGGTATCGATTCCAGGTACCTCTTACCTGCAGAGTCCCCTTGCGCCCCTCTAACTGTGGTCCTTCTAACCACACGATCAGCAGGGTGGGCTGCCGTGGCAGACAGACACACAGAGACAGAGATAGAAGAAGAAGACAGGAGATGTACGAGTATGCACATCATATAACTCAGGGTGAAGGCAGTGTGGCCCTTTCACCCAGCTGGCATCCTACTTAAATGCACCCACCTGTCCCATCTGTCCCCTTTCTCTCAGTGCTTTAAATCAACAGTGTGACCTGAGCATCTGAATTTGGTCTCATGGATAGCCTGCCGTGGGTCTTGCTGAATCACAGTGATTTCTCACCAAACACCTTTGCATCCTAAAACCCATCATGTAAGAGTCCATCAGGAAAGGGAAAACTTCCCCTGTAATTGTACTGTGAGAAACCTGGCTGTCACTTTCTTGGCCTGGAGATCAAGGTGACTGTCACCAGTGACTAGTCATGTGGATGCCAACTACCCCCAATGTAGAGTGCTGAGAAGGCAATATCACCTCTGTGTTTTCTTCCCCTGAACCCATAACCCAGTCCTATCATGAAAAAAACATGAATTTGTAGAATTGGGGGACATTCTACAAAATGCCTGACCAACCCTCATCAAAACTGTCAGGTGGAAAGATGGAGAAACTCCCAGGACCGAGACAACACGACAGCTAGATGCAACATGGGGTCTTGGGACAGAAAGAGAATATCAGTGCACAAACTGGGGAAATCCACAGAAAGTCAGGAGTTTAGTTACTAGGAATGTTCTGATGTTCATTTCTTAGTTTTGACGAAAGCACCGTAACCATGAAAGATATCAACATTCGGGGAAACTGGGTGAAAGGTACACAAGCTCTCTCTTTATTATCTCCACAACTTTTCTGTAAATCTAAAATTATTCCAAAATAAAATACAATTTATTTTTCAAACAATCGCACAATATTTCCCACGGCCTTCCGCAGTGTATAATTATTCAAATTATTCAAAAGTAAAGAGTCAGCATGATCAATTAAATTTTTAGAAACTCTGTGTGCCTGGAAGAAATCCGTCCTCCAGTAAAAAATCTACTGCCTTTCAGACAGTCGTCCTCCACCGCTTCCTGTTATTTCTACTGCCAGTCAAATACTTCTACATTCCTTGAAGTTCAGTCAAATAGATTCCATTAATACAAGTATTTTGGCCAGCGGCCAGGGAAGGAATTTCCCGGACCAGAATCAGCAGCCCTCCAAGGAGCCAGGGCTTCCAGGCCCCTCCTTCCCGCGGGACCCAAATTATTTCAGCTCGAAGGGTGCACAGATGGTCTACTCTCCGCGTGTGCGTGTGCAGCTGGGCTTCCCTTGTGGGGTGAGGGGGGAGTGAAATAACCCTTACTGAGCTCCCGCAGTTTGCGACTCTCCTGGCGAGGTCATTTTCTTCTACGGTTCTCAAAGGGTGCTCTTGAGTGGGCTAGAAATGCAAGTGCACCGTGCCTTCTATGAGAGCCCTGTGCAAATCTCTCTTCTCTCTCTCAGTGTGGAGCTAGAAAGGCATTGCACAATCACATATCAGGGTGAAGCGACAGAAGCTTCTCCCTGCATTCAGGAAAGCAGGATATTCCAGGATATCCCACTGAAGTCTCACGTGCTTCAAGTTGCTTGTGTGGTTTGAAGCAGGGATTGAGCTGTTGGTGTCAGCCCTCCCAGAACCCCCTGGGTTTCTTCCAAAAGCAGAAGGTGCCACCTCGTCCCAGAGACCCCAGGGCACAATTGCTGGTGAGGACCTGGTTGTGAAAGCATCTGCCTGGCAAGGTGACATACTGGGACCTGGGGACCCTGATGACATCTCAAAAACCACGCTGTTAACAGTCATTTACACTCGCACTACTCTTTCACGGTGGAAAACTGTCATTCCTTGCAAAGACGCCGCCACCATTTGAAATCTTTGCTTGGATCACAGTGAATGGGACCCTGTTAACCCAAGTAGTGAAGTCCTGGGTCACACCCGCGTTTGTGGTTTTCAGCTGCTAGATTTTGGAGTGATTTGCTATGCAGATATTCAGGAAAATGAGATGCCCATCTCCTCCCTCCCAAGTGTCTTTCTCTCTGAGTGGAGCAGTCCTGACTTGGCACGAGGCTGGGGTGAGCTTTCCCCAGGCACCCCCCAGGGTAGGCAGGCACCTAGCCTGTTATGCAGCTCCTCTGAGCACTCAGGACTAGCAGCAGGGGCTGTGGGGTCCTGGCCACAGTTCTGCACTGGCAGGGCAGGTGGAGCCCCTTAGAGTGGTTTTCAGAGGAGTAGCTGCAGTGAACTGACAAATGCTCTCCCAAGACAACAGGTGGAACTGTTACCTTACTTGGAGCAAGGGTCTTTGCGCCCGTGGTTACATTCAGCATTTTGAGATGAAGCGATCAGCCTTGATTCTCCAGGTGGGCCCTAGAGGCAATCGCTAGTGTTTTTGTTTGAGAGAGGCAGCAGAAGACTGGACCCAGACCCGAGAGGAGGAGGCTGTCTGATCACAGAGCCAGAGAAGGAGTGCTGTGGCCCAGGGGCTCCGGCAGCTACCAGAAATGGAGGGAACAGAGGACAGATTCTCCCCTACAGCCTCCAGAGGGGGTCTGGCCCTGCTGACCTTGATTTCAGCCTGCCGGTCTCTAGGAAGAAAAGAGTTCCTCTTGTCGTAAGTAGTTTATGGTCATTTGTGAAAACAGCCCTAGGAAACCTATCTAAAATCTCAACATGCCCAAGAAACTCGTGATTGCCTCCCCTCCCCTGTCCTTGGGCCACCAATTTCATTTATCAGCCACTCAACTCACTTGATCCGGGAAGCCAGTTGGCGTTGACTCCCAACCCCCATCATACCCACACACCATGGGAGCGGGGGCTCAGAGATAGAGTCAAATGAGCGGGACTGGGGGACGTTCACAGTCGCTCACACGACCTCGGCCTTCTGGACCGGACGCTTTCAACTTCTCGGCGGAGCACATTCCTTCGATCCCAGGGCCCCACTTCCTCTCAGCCTTCAAGAGAATAACTCAGTCATTCCGCCCTGATGTGCTTTGAAATACTTCAAGGAAAAAGTGGGCAGGGAAGCAACGAAAGGTTCGACTTCTGGGTCTATTTGAAATTTCCACAGTAAAAGATGGGGAAAAAATTACCCCTCTGGCTTTAGCGACCCTCTTTCCTTCTCTCCTTCTCTTTGATATCTGTCCTGCTGAAATTCTTGCGTTAGAAGTCGTCGGCATTCAGTTGTGCTCTCATTGTTCCATGGTGGCTCCTTGTTTTTTCTTCACGATTGGAGTTTATGTTTCGTATTTCCTGCATCCTTTACATTCCTTAGTGACCTCTCCCCAGTACTGGGCGACTGGCAAAAAAACGCTCAATAGATGCTCGGGGGCTACTTTATAAGAAAACAGAAACTGAAAAATAGCCTAAAACTACATTTTAAAATAGAAAACCTTTTAAAATAGTAGTTCCAGCTGAGTGCTCCTTCTTTTTAAGCACTCCTGGTGTGAAAAGTTAGGTATTGAGAGTTCCCTGATGGTGTAGTGCCTTAAGGCTTCGGCTTCGGCGTTGGCGGTCGGCGCTGCGGCCTGGGTTCGATTCCTAGTCAGGAAGCTACCCACATACCAAAAAGCAAAAAACAAAAAAAAACAAAAAAAACCCCAACAAAAGTTATGTATTGTGATTTATATATATATTCTTTTCATAAAGTGGATTAGCTGTTGATTAAATTTGACAGGTGGTTCAATTTGCCTTTTGTTGATTAATTCATTCACCATTGGTAAAAATTGATATTAAAATATATTTTTCAGTTTACTTATTAAATTTGTTGGGGTGATGTCTTTTGTAAAACTATATAGGTTTCTAAAAATATATTTTATAACCACCATTTATTTAGTCCCTTCCAGTTGCCAGCAGAAAACCTGGCCCCTCACATACAGCATTTTAAAGAGTGCGTCCTAAAGGTAGAAGGACGGGGACTCAAACAGAACTAAGGGGACACCCAGTTCTCCAGACAAAGCTTCCCCACTGGTGGGCTTCAGCCTCTTTCCTGTGCGGTGGTTGGTGTCTGGAGACCAAGGGAACCTAAAAGATGACCAAGTGTCTAAATATCTTATGGGGCGAGTCGCCCCCCTTGCTCAGTGATCCCCTCCCCCACCACTATCCAATCTGGCATTGGTCCCTGCCACAAGAAGAGCATGAGTCCTTCAGGGGATGGGCTCAGGGACCTCAGGCCAGGTATTTAACTACCTGTGACTCCATTTCTTCTTCTGGAGGAGGGGCGGAGGCATGCTTCGGAAAAGTGTGCTGAGAGGACCTGAGTCCATTTAGGGAATGTGCTTGCACACAGCTGCTTCCCCATGAATGACAGTTACTATTTCCCAGTGGCTCTGGGTGCTTTCTTCCTCAGCTGAAAGTGCTGGGTCCTCAGATGCACATTCCAAATGTGGGGTCCACGGACAGGCACAGGCAGAGACCAAGGGGTCTATAACTATTCCAAGTAACAAGATCCAGGGTAAAATCCCTAGGAGATGAGAGGGGGAGGGGGAGGGGAGGTAGGGGTGGGGTTGTGAGCATTCAGCTTTGATCACGGGACCAAGAGCTGAAGCTAAGTTAAATCCCAATGTTTACAAGAAGAGCTAGAAATCAAGAAGAGGACAAATGCCGGTAACTAAGGGCAAAGCCATTAGTTTTCCTTTCACTGCTGTCACACCTGTGTGCTCTGAAGTCACAGGGACTCCAGCTCAGGTTCACTGTGGGCCATGTAGGAAACGGCTAAACTTGCCTTTTCAAAAAATACATCAAACGATGTTCGGGAAAGCTTGACTCTACCAAGGTACTAATGTGAAAGGTAAAAGCAACATTTTGGAACTCCATCCTCCACTATACTTTATAATTATAAATTTCTTTTTTCGTTAAGACAAAAAAATAATCATTTGAGCTCTGTTTCCTAAAGAGGATTAGCTACTGATTACATCTCTGATGTTTGGTACAATTTGCCTTTTATTCGTTGAATTCATTCACTGTTGATGAAGTGAAAGCAGAACTCCCTTCAGTTTCACCCATCACTTCTCTAGCAAAGGAAGGGAGAACACACACGTGAGGCTCTGGAACGCCTCGGTGTGGGTGCTCCTAGGGCTCTGCTCCGCCCTCCTCTGCGGGGGCTGTAGGCTCACCCTCTCGTCTTCCGAGCATCGAAGATGAACTCCCGAGGAGCAAAAAGCCCCATGGAACCAGTGTGTCCCCGGCTTTCCAAAGGACAAAAGCTAGAGGCTGACGGACATATTCTACTCTTGGCAATTCTGGCTGAGTTCTCAGAAAGAAAGCTGTCACCACTTGAAGTCTACATTGGTTCAATGTCATCCTAAGCTCTTCCAAAAAGGTGCAAGGTTGATAAACTGGGACAATGGCTTTCAGTCACAAGACATTGAGATTTTCATCAGACATCTGGCAGGGTCTTGTAATAACATAACGTGCATGATGAAGAAGTCTAGGTGTGACGGTAGCACAGGTAGATGTGCTCAGTACCTAATCCCAAATGCCGATGAAAGGGTTCACGTGGGTCTGAGAGGAGGGCATCGATCTCACAGCAGGCCACACAAAACTTGGTTCAGTCCCTGTCAGCATATGTATTAATGTCAATATAGATCGCAGCTTATATTCAAATGGGGCTAAAGTGGGAAGGATGTGTGAGGTACAGATTTAAAAGAATGGACAAAATGACGTTTAGTAAGGATGAGTGTAAATTTGCACCTAAGTTTAAGGAATGAACAGTATAACCCTTTCAAGTGACAGATGGGATATCTGATAAGTATACAATGAACAAAAAATGTTAAAAATGACTTGGGCTGAGATTTATGGAGACAATGAAATCATTGTCTCTTGCTCATGAGCCTAGTGGTCTGAATTTCCTAACTGGATAGAAAGTGAGATTTAAGTCAGTACCACCACAAAGTGCGTGTTCATAGTCCTTTATCTTTTGGCTTATCATATCCAGTCACTTCTTGAACTTTTTATTTGGAGATAGTTATAGATTCACATGCAGTTGTAAGAAATAATATAGGGACATCCTTTGCACCCTGAACCCCGCCTCTCCCAATGGGAACATCTTGTAAAATTATAGCACAATATCACGGCTGGGATATTATTAACATTGATACAATCCACCAAGTTTATCCAGATTTCTCCAGTTTACAGGCACTCATGTGTCCATTTAGTTCTGTGCAACTTAATCTGTGCAGATTTGTGTGAGCAGCACAGCCTAGGTACACTTGAGATTGATTCTTATAGGCATACTCCTGAAGTGTCCCCTTAAAAAGGGAGAAATTGCCTCATTCCTCTAACTAGAAGCATTCTGGACACTGTAGCCGGGAAGTTATTCAGGGGGCAGTAACCACTGCACAGGCCCATGGCAGGTGCCCACGGGAGTCTGCACTCCTGTTTCAGTTGCCTGGAGGAGACACAAAAGATCAACCACAGAATGCACTTGACACTGAAGAAACTGAGGCTAGAGTTGAAGTTCCTCATCCTGGCTCTACAGTGGCAGGGCCCAGACAAGGGCCCAGGGACCCAACACTCTGTCCAGTGCTGTCACGTCTTGTCCTTGACGCCTACCCCCAGCATGATCACCTGCCAGAGGTACATGGATGGAGCTGCTTTGAAGAAACAGGTGTAGTGTGTGTGTGTGTGTGTGTGTGTGTGTTTGCAAAGCATGCAAATACTTAGCAATGTAGACATTTCTTTATTCCAGACTTTAATGGAATTTGAAAAGGGTCAGGAGTAGGCTGCACACCTTTTCAACCCACAAATATTAATTCAGTAATTCCAGATCACCACCTCCCGGTTGTAGGGGATACAGCTGTGGGGCACTAAGTCCTCGTGACCGACTTCCATGAAAAGTGAGAACAGGTTTGAATGTTAGGACTGTCCCGGCTGTAAGTACAGGAAGAGCCCGCAAGAGCCTCTTCGTTCCGCATGGGGCAGGCCCCGCGCCCTCGCCTCCTGCCCGACTTGGCGCGCATTCACCTGAAGGCCAGCGCTGGGCCGGGGCCAGGCGCGGGGCAGTATGGGCGCGCGCGGACGACTCCCGGGACCCGCAGTCCCCGCGGGAACAGGCCATCGCGGGCCAGCAAGTTGGGCGGGCGGGAGGGGGCTCCCGTCCACTTCCGGCCTCACCTGCGCGGTCCCCGCCAACAAAGGCGAGGGCACCGGCCGGCCGCACGCTCCAAGATGGAGACGCCGGGGACGTGGCCGCTGCCGGTCCCGAGCCGAGCCGAGCTGACCCGCGCGGGCGCGACCGCCTCACCTGCGGCTCGGCCTCCGAGGGCGGCGGGCGGCCGCGCGGGAGGAGGGGCGGGGCTCCGCGCCGCCGCCGGTCCCAGCGCGCCCCGCCCACCCGCGGGCACCTCGCGGGGGCCGCGCGCCCCGCCCCCTGCCCGCTGAGCGGCGCGAGCCCCCGGCGCGCCGGCCCGCCCCCTCCGGGCCCGCCCTCCACTCCCTCCCGGGCAGCGGCCGGCACTTCGCTCCCAAGTTGCAGTGCAAGTTCGCCAGCGGCCGGCGGCAGCCCGGAGCTTGTCTCGCCCTCGGCCGACCGGGACTCCCGGAGTGCATGGGCGCGGGCCGCGGGAGCCGGGGGCTCTGAGCAGCCGCGCCGGCTCCGCGCTTCGCGCCCCGTGCCCAGAGCCATGGAGAGCGCCGAACCCCGCGCGCGGCCCGAACGCCGGGCCGGGGCCGAGGCCGAGGCCGAGGCGCGGGCGGCCGACGGCGGGCGCCTGGTGGAGGTGCAGCTGAGCGGCGGCGCCCCCTGGGGCTTCACACTGAAGGGCGGCCGCGAGCACGGCGAGCCGCTGGTCATTACCAAGGTAAGGCGTCCGCGGGATCCTCACGGTGACAGCCCGCAGGCGGGCGGGGGCACTGGAGGGGCGGTGCGATCGAGCCCGCGGCACCGGGGCGCGCGTCTGCTCGGGACTCCTGCGGGGACCTGGGCACCTGGGACGTGTAGGTGAGTGGTCCGGGCGCCTCCCAGCCCCGCTGACTCCCGGCGCGGCGCAGAGTTTAAATGGCTCCTGTTCCGGGTCTCCTCCCCTCCCCCTCCGGGAAGGGGACAGACGGGGTCCTCTGTCACTCCCGGCCTCGCCAGCAGCGGCCTGCACCTGTGGGGCTGCCGAGAGGTCCGGGAGGAACTGTTCCACGTGCGCCTGGGTGGCAGAGCTGTCGGCACCGGTTTTGCCTCTCTGGGTCCTTGGGTTTGCACCCGTTGGACCTGCACCCCTTATCACTAGGAAACCCAGGCTAGAGCGGCCGCCAGCCCAGCTTCTCGATTCCCATCAGGCCATTGATATTTACTGACTTTGGGCTTCCAGTCCTAGATCCACGGCGCTCTGGAGACCTGCAGAAACGTTCCGAAACTTTTCAGCGTCCTTTAGAAAAGTGGGGTTTTGGCTCCAATAGGAAGTTCCTAATGTGCCTCATCAGGAACGTTTTGCGCGTACGTGTGTTGGGGGCAGGGTCTGCTTTAGACCTGAATTCTCTTGACTCAAAACAACAACAAAATCCACCTTGAAATTGACTAACCCAACTGTACAAATATGTAAAAACACTATAAACTAATTTTCCTCTGATTAAAAGCGTGGATTGGTCAGTTTCTCTGGGAAAGGTTGGGCTGGGTCATTCCTAGGGACAAAGTTCCCTTTAAAATGTAAAAATTCTTGGCTACTGGAAGCGATTGAAGGTGACCTACCAGTTTTCTCTGGTTTCCTGCTTCACCACTGCAGGAAGAAATAAAGTGACTTCCTAACCCACCCCTCCGATAATGAATTTGGGAAGTGGTGTGGGATTGTTGTTCATATAGCAAAGGAGACACCAAACTTTTCTATGTTTTCTCTCATTTTCATATTTACAGAACTAGAGACTTTGAGGGGAGGCTAGTTCAGATGGGCACTGAATTTATTATCTAATCGGGTTCTTTGGAAAGATGGTGGGCAGTCATACAACTTGCCCAGCAAGGGCACTTTCTTGCATATATGTATATTAAAGCGTATTGATCTGTGCCTTTTTAATAAAGGGTTCACAGGGCATTTTGGTGGTAAAAGTTAAAAAGATATGGGGTGAATTACTCAGTCCTTTAGCAGTTTGTATACTTCTTTTAAACAAACACACGATTCAACATATCTTCCTCAGACTTATTTTTATAGCAGATGGAGTAAGTTGTAAGACATTATTTAGGGTGAGTCTTGCCTTTGGGCATTACAAAGTAGAAGAAAGCTGAAAGCCACTTTAAAATTCAGTTGTTTTACCAGAAGCTGGATAAAGGGACCCCAGAGCACCTCCTCCTTTCTACAGGTACCCCAAGTTCTAAAAACCCAGTGTATTCTTAATGGCTTTCAGTTCTCCCTGTCCAAGAGGTCCCCATTCTAGAAACTGAAGGAGGTGGGCAGTAAAACTGAGTGCACACACCGGCCTTCTCAGGACGGATGAGGCAGTTTGCTCCTGATTTGGCCTGTTGGTTGGCTCTCACGGTAGCTGCTACTAGGGTTCTTTTTTTTTTTGCATGTGGGTAGCTCCCCGGCTGGGAATCGAACCCAGGCCGCAGCGCTGACAGCACCAGCGCCGAAGCCTCAAGCCACTACACCATCAGGGAACTCCACTACTAGGGTTCTTTTGGGCCAGTTCTTGTGGCTAGGTTGGTTAACAGGGTACGAGCTCAGCCTTTCCAGAGTGTGCTTCAGGATTCTGCAGACATAAAATGCTTGTGATTCTTATCAGAGGGGCGTATACCTCCTTCCCTTAAATTGCTGCTGAGTTTCCATAGCCGCTTCAGTATGGCTGGGGATCCGGGGTTTCTTTGCTTAGGGTGGAGAGGATTCGGAACAGTTTGGGACTGCTGTAAAGTTTCACGAGCACTTTTATATAAATGCACATGGGCATGCTCGCACACGTGTGCATATTTTTTAACCACATGTTGCTTGGTATTGGCAGTGTTTCACATACCTGTCTTTTCTCCTGGATTATCGGTGATGCTTGCCGATAACAATCCAACAGCTGGTAGTTAACTACCAGATTATTAGAAAAGGATGACAGAAAGCGTGTCCACTTCTAACCATTTTAAGAATGAAAATAGACTCTTGTGATGGAGACTGGGGAAATTGTTTTACCACCCGAATTTGGATCAATTTCTCCTTTGAATCTTTCCCTACAGCTACAGAAAAATCTTAAGGTCTCATTAGATAGTAATTTGCTAATTGATTCTTTATATTTAAAGAACTTTGTAATGCAGTAGTTACATATTAGAGGCCTGGGGTCCTATCTAAAGCAGTTTTCTATGTCAAAGAATCTGACTTGGGAGAAGCTGGATCCAATGGGGAGGGGGACACACTTGTTATGATAATAAGGCCTCATTTAAAAGCCTCAGAGTGTACATCTTAGAACTGGAAGGCGTGCCAGGAAAAGGCTGCTTCCAGCCCTTTTTGTAGAAGAAAGAGCTAAATGCTCTGCCTTGAGGTCACAAACCTGGCAAATCTTTTCTTTTTTTTTTGGAGGAGAGGGGTTCCCTGGCTGGGAATTGAACCCAGGCCTCGGCCTTTAGAGTGCCGGAGCCTAGCCAGTGCACCACCAGGGAACACCCCCCCGCCCCCCCCCGCCACCCTTCCCTAAACCTGGCAAATCTTGACAAGGGCTTTGAGTACCAGATCTTGTCTATGGATGTCCCTACTTCTCCTCCAGCCGGTGCCTTCTGCCCTTGTCTGGAATCACTTGCAAGGCCATGTGAACTAACTCTGTCAGGTCCTTTTGATGATGGGTTTTAACCTTGACACTGTTGATATTTTGAGTTGGATCATTCTGTGTGGGGCTGTCCTGTGCATCGTGGGATGTTTAGCAGCATCCCTGTCCTCTGCCCACTGGCACCCCCTCTCCAGGTGTGACAACCAAAAAAAACATCTCCGGATACTGCCAGATGTCCCCCTGGTGCAGCATCACCATCACTACTTGATCACCTTTGCTTTGAAAGGGTTTGAGCTTTTCAGTCACATGCTTCATTCTTTTTGAAGACACTGGCCTGTGGCGGGCGTGCGGGGGCGGGGGGGGTGGCCGGGAGCGGGGGTGGGGTGCAGGGGGGTGCGGGGAGCAGTGTGCTTGGAGGCCCCTGGCTTGACCAGCCTTTGCAAGGAGAGCTGCTTTTCCCCAAGCGCTGGCTCTGATAATAGGCTTTATTTACACAGGGAAAGTCACACAAATACTTGCTTCATCTGCATTTTTGTAGCTGGATAAAGGAAATTGACCAGCGCTGTGTTTTATGGGCATTAGGAGGCTGCTGGGTAAGGACTGTCTTTTCTCGTCTTGTTTGAAGTTAAGGGGATGCTGGCTTCCCGGGAGCGGCATTCCTGGAATGCAGAACGCCTGTGTGAAGTCCCACCAGAGCCCGCTGAAGGTGGCCACCGGATTTGTAACCGCTTAATACATTCACGCGGGCTCGAAGCTTGGCGTGTTGCTAGGGCTAGAAAAGACCCCAAACCCTGGTTTCCATGGTGCTGTTTGAGAGAAGGCAGAGTAGTGGCAGTATCCTGAGAAACTTGCAGGGACTTGACCTGTCATCTTCCCGAGACTACACTTTGACACAGGGCATCTCAGAACCTGTGCAGGTAGAGCTGATGGTGCATGTGGTCCTGTCGTTTTGGCCTGTTGCTTTCCCCATCAATTCAGCGAATGTGAAACTCCAGTGGGCTGGGGGTGGGGAGGGGCCTGATTTCTGAAATGTCACTGGAGGGGCTCGCATTCCAAGGACGCATTCGTTGTGCCAGCTGGGTGTCAGCAGGCCCCCTGTGGCCTCAGGAATGTTAGTGAAGCTGGGAGGAATGAAGCCCGGCCCTGCTCCCCGGTTCTTAGAGCCTTCCTCTGAGAATGCCAGGGCCCTAGCCAGCAGCCCCTCAGGAGGTACTGATTGGGCCTGGCCTGGGCCCAGGGCGGCTCTGACATTGTCAGGTTGCCTTTGGCGACAGAACCATCCTGAGGAGGTGGGACAGCTGTGGCTTGGGATGCCCCCAACCCCGGGGTTTCAGACCCGTAAAACATGTCACTGGTTCTGAGACAAAGTCCTTAAATGTCCTTTCTAGTTTGGATGGTGTGGGTGGGATGGAAGGGGGACTCTGGGCACATCTGGGGGTGGCACACACGGCCAGGTGGCAAATGTCCAGTGTAAACTGTTAGCCAGAGCTCCTGCTGGGGAAGGCTCAGGGCAAAGACTGGTTCGGGTGTGGGGGGTGGAGGTGGAGGGCACCCAGCTCTTGTACCTTCCTTAGTGGTTGAGAAGGGACTCCTTTGTATAGGGCCGTGCTCTGTCACCGTCATCGGGGACCCGGTGACAGGGACATGTTGTTGTCCTTAATGGCCTTCTGTTTGCCCCGCAAGAGCCAAGTTCTTTGTCAGTGATCCTAGGGGTTTTGAAAAAGGGGTCTGGTGAGCGGGTAGTGGGTGAGGGCTGAGGTGCCTGAACCTCCTGGATTTTGCTGGGGTGGGATAGAAGTCAGTGGTAGCCGGTGAGGCCTGGGGCTCCCGCTGCCTCTGCAGACTCAGGTGCCCTGGGGACTCTGGTGGCTGCAGCGCCACTCACAGCTGTGAGGTCCCAGCGCTGTCTGAGGCCAGCCGCAGTGTTTTCTGGTTTGGAGGAGTGTAATTCTAAAGACGCATTTGTGTCGAAGAATTAATAGTGTGGTTAAAAAGGAAAAAAAAAAGAGGTGAGTTTTCTTTCCTGTGCCGAAAGACCCTTTCACTTGGCAGCCCTGCCTGCCAGCTGGCATTCAAATCTGCCTTCACTGCCCTGTCTCAGCCTGCGCGGCGGCCCTGCCAGGGCACCCTGGCTCCTCTGGAGAGGTCTCGGTGGGCAGAGAGCCCAAGGCCCGGCCCCGATGGCTGGTGGCTGGGGCTTTGAGGTTCAACGAGTGGAGGAGGCTTTGCCTCAGAAATTAGTGTAGCTTGACTCACATCTATAAATCCAGAGGCTTCTATGGTGTGAAAGCTACAAACACAAACTGTGCGTCACAGTTCTCTACCATGATGACTGCTCTTCCTGGATCTCTCAGGATCATTTCTTAGCGTGTCCTAACAGTCATCTTTTGGCAAATGGAAAACTAGTTTGCCTGAGAGTTAAACGTAGACGAGTATGGTAATGCACGTCTCACAAGAAGAGGTCTCACCTTGTCCTGCCGAGCCGGGGGTTCTTAGCTTACCTTTGTTTCCTGGCCAGAGAACTCGGCGGCTTGGAAAGGGCCTGGTTCTCTATTTGGAAAGCGTTGTGGAGTTGTCCTCTGGCCAGACTGGGGTTGTGTCAGCATGCAAATGATCTGGGTGTGCGGATTTCTTGGGGACACTGTGGAGCTTTTCTTGTGCGCTGGACACGGTGTAAACATGCGACAAGATGGTTTAAGGATTTAAAGGCCGAGCAGACTTTTTATTCAGGTCTTCTTATTTACTTGCAAACACTAGTCCGGAGTCGGGCAGCACTTTGAGGAGAAACTCTGCAGGGCAGGCTCTTCTGAGCTGGCAGCTGGCACCTACATGAGGGATTTTGAAAGAGCTCAGGGTTGTATGTGGCCCTCTTTGGTCTTTTTAAAAACATCGCCAGTGTCCAGCCCAGGAAGTGTGTATTCTGGAACAATTGTTTTCCTGTTTAGCTTGTTGGATCAGATATTTACATTGCCCTGTAGTAGGTGCCTGTTACGCTCAGTAGTGTGACTGTTAAGGCTTCTCTTTGGGGGAGCATATCTTAGCACAAGGACTGTGGGGTATCATTTTTAAAAAATGGGCAAACTTTATTTTAGGTTCAAACGAATCACGTTGTGTTTGGAAAGCCAGTATATTCTGAATTGCAAAGCAAACGTACCATTTTTGACTTGGGCTGTTTTTCCAGTCTCTGGGGCTGTGGGGAATATCAGCTGCCGCTGTGGGATGGGGGAGGAAGACCGTCTGGGAAAGGGTTGCCATTATCTTTCTTTTGACCAAAGGGGACTAAGACACTTAGGTCAAAGGCAAATCGTCGAGGTCAACGAGAGCGCAAGGGGGAGGCTGAGTGCTTTAAAGGCAACATTTTCACTTGTTCATGGAAGGAAAGGGACACGACGTTAGTGTATCTTTGAGTTTTGTTACTACTTTTATCAAAGTGGCACTTGCACAGTTTAAATAATTAAATAGTTCCTCAGCCTTGTTATACCAGCAGCTCTTCCAACTGTCGTTTCCTCTTCCCTAGAGACAACTACTGAAACTTGGTGGCTGAATGCTGCTGCTTTTGTTTGCTCCTTTTAGAGCTAGCTGTTGACTTCCCACTGTAGGAGATGAGGATTTAGCCTTTTTCCTGACACACTTCCTTCCCATCGACTACCCAGGCGCATTTCACTCCCAATGTAATCACATCGTAATTTTGGTTAGAGGAGGTGTTTAAACTTTAGCACTATATACATTTTGAGCCAAACAATTCTTTGTCATAGGGAGGGGGGCTGTCCTGTGCATGTCTCTGGTCTCCATCCACTGGATGCCATTAGTACCCCCAACCCAGCCAAACATGTCTCTGGATAGTGCCAGATGTTCTTTGGGGATTAAACCACCCCCTTTGAGGACCACTGACTTAATGTTCAGTGTTGACGTTCTTTTGATTGCCAATGATGTCGCTGCTGATCCTGGTGGTACAAACTATGCCCCCTGCCCCAGCACACTTTTTTTTTTTTTTAATTTTTTTATTCTTGGGTAATTCCCTGGCTGGGAATCAAACCCAGGCCACAGCATTGACAGTGCTGAAGCCTTAAGCCACTACACCAGCAGGGAACTCCCCACATTCGTTTTTATAATCATTGAGGTTAATGATAATTTGGTTTCTTTATTTAATTTTCTATGTACTTACTGATTCGTCCTCCACTTCTTCCCCAGTTATAAAAAAAACTTCTGATACATTCAAACACACAGGGGATAGTCTCTGGAGACCTTTTGTGTCTGGAATTGTCATTATTTGACCTTGGTAAATGTGCTATATGGCATGGAGGTCTCACTTGCAGACAGTGCTCCCTGGGTACTTTGCAGGCGGTGTCCCACTCTCCACCAGCCATCAGGATTGTCGGCGAGAGGACAGTCCTTGCTGTTTCTTGATCCTTTGGACTGGCTCTCCTTTTTTTCTATTTTACTTTTTATTTCTTTGTATTTTTGTTCTTGGGAGATTTTATGCAACCTTATCTTCCAGTCCTTCCACTGAGTTTTAAATTTGTGCTCTCAGTCTTTTCAAATTTCAAAGTTTTTGTTCTCAAATGTTCTTTTTTGATACCATACTGATCTTGTTTCGTGGTTCTTCTTTCATAATTTTGAGGATCTTTAGCTGTTTCTATTTTTTAAATATCTTTTTTTCTGCATAGATTCAGTTTCTGAGCTCTGCTGCTTTTTGTTTGTTTGGGCTTCTGTCATCCCTGTTAGAGGCTCTGTCGATGTCTGGCGATTCTTGCCACCTGTAGTTAGTTAAGGGGGTGACCAAAGTGCTCTTTGGGGGCTGTGTACACGTGGATGAGTGATCTGGTACAGCTGCTTCCATAAGTACCCCTTTAAGGCTGGACTTACCTTCGATTGTTTCTTTGGGGCTGGTCTGTCTTTTTCGTAGTGATTTTTTGCTCTACTGAAAATACATTCTGGTGTAGGCAGTCTTGAAATGTGATGTGAGGTCTGCCAGTTTGCTCACTGAGGAGTGGTTGCCTCTGTCTCCTACTCTGGCTGGTGTGGAGGGAAGGTCCCCACTAGTGCACTACAAGCGACAACGCTTGCTTAACCTTGCCTAGTCCTTCATCCTCAGGCTGTCAAACTAGAATTATTTCATTTTAGTATATTATCATGGGGATTAAATGGGGTAATATATAATGCTAGCTCTAGTAAATTAAATTTCTTCTCTCCTCCTCTCCCCACCTTTCCCTATTCAATTCTGCTTGGTTTTTTGTTTTGTTTTGTTTTGGTTTTTTTGTTTGTTTTTTATGTGGATAGTTCCCTGGCCGGGAATCGAACCCAGGCCGTAGCGCTGACAGTGCCAGCGATGAAGTCTTAAGCCACTACACCACCAGGGAACTCCAAGAATTTGGAAAACTGAAAAGTAATGTTAATGTATTGAACCACTGATTTACTTTAGAAAGACTTTAAGCTGAATTTTGTATCGTAGCATTTTAATATGTCTACTAGAGATTTTGTTCTGATTTTGACCATTTAGTATAGGATTTGAAAGAAGGCATTTAATTTAAATAAATGCCCGTTGTCCAGTCAATGCATTCATTGTGCCATTTATGGCCCACTGGAGTGATTCTTTCTTCCTTTCCACCAAAAACATTTTTGACCAATAGTGTTTCTTCTTTTTAACTATTAATGAAGGGTAGCTCTTTCAGATCAATTCAGAAGTGGTTTGAGAAGTGAAAATAGTCAGAAAGGTGAAGGTTAAATGTTAGATCTTCCAGGTATAGATAGAGTTGGACCCTTGGGCTGGTGGAGATGCTGTGCTTGTCTTGACACATTGCTGGACTACATTTCCCAGCTTCACTTGCAACTAGATATGGCCATGTGACAATTCTACCCAATCAAATGGACATGGAAGTGATGTTTGCCATTTACAGCCCTTCCTAATCTCCCCGCTTCTGGTTGTGTGGAATACAGATGGCCCTAGGATGCAGCCTTATCATGGGGCCCTGAATAACAGGAGCTAGCTGCCCAGGGCACATTTACCCTCCCACTAGTACCATTACATGAGCAAGAAATCGACCTCTGCTATGTTTGGGGCATTATGCGTTTCTTGAATTACTTGCTGTAAGAGTTAGGCTGTTCTATCTAACAAATGAAATCCAGAGCAAAATCCAAGTTTTCCTTTTAACAAATACACCTATAGCTTTAAGAGACTGAATGTGCAACGCTCAACTTACACCCATACAGGAGGGAATGACTGTTTACTTTGTAGAAGCAATCACCATGGGTGTCCAATTAGCACATAGCTTATTTCAGAAAATGAGACCCGTACGCCCAGAGTTTTGGCTTCTTTCCACCTTAGCTTTTTCTCTGGGCTGATACTTTAATTTACACCAAGTCTTGCTTTGCCTTTCCCTGCAGATGATTGTCCAGGAGCTATGGAGAGGTGAGGCACAGGCAGGGAGAACCCCCAGTCCAGATAATTAGCCTTCAGGTAGGGCTGGCCAGGGAGGAGGGTAGCTGGTCAGGGAGGGACCTTCCTGGGGTGGAGTTGTCCTTTCCTTAACTACCTTGGTTTAGAGTCAAGAAGATGTCTTCTACACATTAAATCCTCATTAGCAGGGCTGCCTTTATCAGATTAAGAAAGGTGATGTGGGTGTGAACCAGGGACCCTAGCAGGGACTGGTAACCCTCCCTAACTTTCAGAGCGGAGAAGGTACTTTGTGGCTTGCAAATACTTAAGCTGACAAAATGCTGCTCCTATCTATGTTAATTGTGCATGTTTGTAAATTTGTAAGCACAGTGATACTTATCTGTGCTAATTGTACATAGGCTTGTAAGTTTGTAAGCATAGTGATACTGTGTTTTTTTTATGGAAACATTAAAACCATCTCAGAAAAAAATGAAAATAAAGGAAAAGACCAATCAGTAGCTCAAAACATACACAGTAGACTCTCCCTTAACTGAATCCGAAACAGCTAGCACTCTCAAGCATCTGGCAAAAAGATGAAATAATACATACTATATTTATCTGGCACAGGTGCCGGTTTACTGAGAGTCCACTGTAATAATCTTATTTCTTGCAGCATGGCTATATTGATCCCTGCCACTGAGGGATTCTTTGCTTTGCATGTAGTTCTAGTTACTAAATGTTTGCAGGTACCATATTTTGCCATGTATCATGTGCTTCCGTGTATGCACACCCATGTTTTTGGCCCAAACTTTCAGGGGAAAATGACTTCATTTTAATTTTTTTTTTTTGCTTTTTGGTATGTGGGTAGCTCCCTGACTGGGAATCGAACCCAGGCCGCAGCGCTGACAGCGCCAGCGCCAAAGCTGTAAGCCACTACACCATCAGGGAATTCCCGTTCATTTTAATTTTTTAATTCAAAATTGTATTTGTTTATATTTAGCTACTTATTTTTTGTATTATAAAGGAATTTTAGCATTTTTTTTAACATATTGTGGTACCAGAAATTTTATGTAACAAATAATTACTAAACATACGGACAGATACAAGGTCCAAGAAGTTTTACGTATAAAATATTTTTATATAAAAAAACCCCAATTATTGTATTCCAGGGCATTATTTTGCATATGGACATCATTATTGATTTCTAGACTTATACTTTTAACTCATAAGCATAAATAAAATTAAAAACATTTATATAGATATGCAATTAGTACTACCCATGTATAATGTGCATCCTTATTTTTCCTTCACAAATTTGGTCAAAAAAGTACACATTATACCTGGCAAAATATGCTAATTCTCTTAAGAATTGCATTATTGACAATCTTTGGAATCAGACAGTAGCTTAAAGGAAGCTTAGTTTTGTGTATGCCACTTGGAATTTAAAAAATGACCTGTTTTGTTACAGTGGAATACATTGAGTTTTATCATTTAGCTTTTTCTAGACAGGCATATAGAAAGCAACCCTGACTTTTGGAAAACTGAGTATTTCATATTGGTCAAATATGCCAGTCTTTAAATAACGACGTGCTTTATTTGGTATGTGTCGCTTTTTAAAAACATTTTCCTTACTGTTTAGATGCCCTGACTGGCGAGTGAACGCTGGGAAAGGAAACATCTGGGCGTGTGAAAGGCAGGCCCGCTGCTGCTTGGATCACACTGATCTTGTGTACTTTTCACCACAGAGATCTCCCCGCGGCTGATGCTGTCAGGGTTCCCGAGCTGGGGGCGCTGTGTCCATTCTGGCCCCTTCTCACCACCTGGTGTTGGGGAGAGAAGTAATTACAGCCTCATAGCACTCTGCAGAGCTGTGGAATTTTATCCACAGAAGTAAGTTTTACCTTCCTCTTGGGCCCCGAGGCAGGAAGCAGGTTTGCTTTCATAGATTTGAATTCACAAATGACCTCTGCTGTAGCTGCCACCTCAAAAAGATGTCACCTTCTCCTGAAAACTCAGGGTTTCCCTTTCTTCCTGTCGCACAAAAGGCCTTCGCTGGCTCTTTCCCTTGGCGTCTGCAGCAGTGCTGCTTTCGTGAAGGCCCTTCCCTGAGCCCTTCTGTCATCTGGGTGGTCATCCCTGGGGAGAGTGCGTGTGGAACCTCCAAGTCCCAGCCTCACGACCCCCCTTCCCCGTAATCTCGGTGGGGCCCACGTGCTGGCCAGTCAGCCTGGCTCCCAGGGGAGGGTTGTCCTGTGGCTCCCAGGGTGGCCGGGCCTGACTTTGCCGGCATCGCAGACCTGAGAGCATCTCGATCTCCGGGTCTGAGAGAGTTTCTCCAGCAGACTCCAAGTTCTGCCCCTTCTCAGAGGACGGGTATGCCCTGCAGTGTTTGCAGAAGGCCGTTGCCTTTCCGGGGTGGCTGCAGAGGGTCGGGGAGGCCAGCCTGCATTGCTTGTCCCTTGAGCTTTAAGCGGCTAAGAAAATTGAGATGTAGCTCACATGTCATGAAATTCACCCTTTTAAAATGTACAGTTAGTGGTTTTGAGTACGTTCACTTCATTGTGCAACCATCACCCTATCTAGTTCTATTTAAACGATGGTATTTTCATCACCCCTAAAAGAATTGTGCCCTTTAGCAGTCACCTCTCATTTTCTAGCCCTTGGCAATCGCCCGTGTACTACCTGTCCCTGTGCATTTGCTTGTTCTGGGCGTTTCATAGAAATGGAATGACACTATGTGGGCTCCTGAGCCTGGCTCTCTCACTGAGCATCATGTCTTCAAGGTTCACCCCTTTTGTAGCCTGTGTCAGTGTTCATTCCTTCCCCCAGCCCCCCCTTTTTTTTTGTTAGTTTCACGTGTACCAGAGAACATAGTGCTCAGACATTTCCAGCCCTTGTATGGTGATGACCCCAACAGGTATATTTCCCATCCGATACCTTATACAGCTGTTACAATACCGTGGACTGTACCCCCTGTGTTGTAACCTACATCCCCTGACTATCTATCTATTTTTAAGTAACAGTTGACATTCAACACTAATTTGTATTGTTCGCAGGTGTACAACACAGTGGGTAGGCATCTATATAATTTATGAAGTGCTCCCCCACGGGTCCAGTATCCAACTGACACCATGCGGAGCATGTTTGACATCAGTACCTGCACTCCCCACACTGGACCTCACGTCCCCGTAATTACTATATGTCTACAATTTGCATTTCTCAGTCCCTTCACCCTTCCTGCCCATTGCCCATCCCCCCTCCCATCTGACTCCATGAGTTGACATCTATTTCTATTTTGATTGTTTATTTATTCTGTTCTTTAGATTCTACATAGAAGTGACATCATATGGTTATTTATTCCTTTTTATGGATGACTAATATTCCACTGTACAGCCAGACCCCCTTTCGTCCATCCAGTCATCTGCTGATGGACAGCTGGGGCTTTTGACTGTTACGGATAATGTCGCTGTGGATATTCACGTGTGTCTTCAGTTCCCTGGGGTGCGGGTAGCACTCCTGGCTCTTCTCCTTGCCCATGCGTGCTTGCGCAGTGGGCGGGCACTGGACACGCTGGCTCAGGGCCACGGGGAGCAGGTCTGCTGGGGTGTCTCCCCACCGCTTCTGTCCCCCCCAGCGCTTCCCAGCGAACGCGTGCTGGCTTTACCCCTAAGGGTGCGTTTTCCGTGCCCTGCCCACACTCCTTCTGAAGGAAAGGAAACCGTTGGAAAAAAGTTCCCTGGTGAGAGTAAGACTATTGAAAAGTAGTTGTCTAGTTAAACCATCTCTGTCACTTTGACTTGAACTTTCTGCTCTTTATGAAACATCATGAGTTAAAAGCAGGATGTCGCAAGCCAAGACAGTTCGTTGGGCTCCTCCGGCAGGGAAGATTAGAATCTTTTTCCTTTTCTTTTTTTAAAAAATAACACAGAGTCCGCAATTCCTGCTGTGGATGAGCTCATGACTATGATTTAGGTGAAGAAGTGACGAGGTAGCTGAAGGGTCCCTTGTCCCCGTCACCAGCACGCATTGATGGGAATGTCTGCATGCAGGTGTGCTCACTGTTTTAGGGGCTCACAGACCCTGTGCAGAGATGAGCTCCGTGCTTCATGGAGAGGAAGGTAATTTAAACGTTAGTCTCATTGGGGAGAGCGAGTATTAAACAGCTCTGAGCTGAGCTGCCAGAGCTTGGGGGACCCAGTGCCAGTAGCAGCATTGAAGGCCAGACCTGCCCTTGTAATTCGGCCCCAAGCTGCAGCCCAGTGTAAATTGTATGAAGCAGCACGAAACCGGAACTCGTCAGATGACGTGCCTGCTGAATTTCTCACAGATCAATAACCTTCTGGTTAGGTGAGTCCTGCCAGATTAACTGCCCTCTGTCATGGAAACCTGCTGGTAGGTAATCGAATCGTGCTGGTTCTCAAAAATTCTTGTTATTGTTAATCATCATAAGATTGCATTTGAATTGTCTTCATAAGTAATGAGATTTTTTGTAGTTATGCCTTTAGTTCGTGTAAAATTGCATGGTGTGCTGAAAGCATCAAGTGTGAGTTACTTTTCTCGGTAGAGGCAGGATATGCACAAAGCCATTTTTCCTCTTTGATTTGTTTTGTTTTGGGTAGTAATCATAAATCATATTTCAGATTGAAATAGAGAAGCAACATATAGGTTTTAGGTGAATGAGGTTAGTACATCCTGGGTTTTCCCTCAGATCTTTTTAGTTCAATGGTTTAAACATTAAAAGATAGTTGATTTCGCATAAGAGAAGGGAATATGTAAGGTTGGGGTCCATAAACCTAGAGATCTTGCATTGGCTCCCACTCCCTCTGCAGGAATAATGCATTTGGACCAAAGTAACTGTGAAACCTTTCCTAGCTAGCTGCAGAGCTCGGCCTGGAGTCCAGACAACAGTGATGGAAGGTTGCAGGGGCATTCTAGGTAGGCATTGCCAGTCTGGGGACCAGTGGGGCCACAGCGGGGCCTTTGGACCTCAGGCTGGCACTGCTGAGATCCTAGCACATGAGAATTCTGTCCCTTTGAGCCGTGCAGAGCCACTTAATGCAGCTTTTTTCCCTGTTAGGATACTCCATTACTGCTCAGAACCTGGGGAGTGGAGGGAGAGATTCTCCAAGCCAAACATCCCCAGATATTTCTTGTGGGGTGCACCCTGAGCAGCCGCTCACTGGGACCCCACCTTCTCAAACATCTCGGTGTCAGGGAGGAGGTTCGGGTTTGCTTTCCTGAGAGGAGTGGAGCAGTTTCCCATCTTTTAATGCAGTATCTCTTTTTCGACGTCAAAAGTCAAAGCAGGAAAGACTTCTCCTGGAGCAAAGTTTACTCTTTGTATATTGGGAGCTTTGGAAAAATAACCCCTAAATATCAAACTGCAAAGGTTACAGAATAGTATATGCTTCGAACAGCTTTAAAGGGCTTTCTAGGAAACTCAAGTTTTAAAAAATTCTCTTTGCAGCTCAGTATTAAAGAAAAAAGTAGACTGTTCTTGAAAAAAATGAAAGAAATCATGAGGAATGTACAAGTATTTTACACTCGTTTCATTCACTGGGGTCATGGCCCCTGTGATGCCTTCCTCCTAGTAGAGACCGTGTTTCATTGTGTAACTAGTCCGTCCTTCTAGAAAACAGTATTTGTACAAATGATCCCATGACAGCGTGAAATTCTAAGTTTTACTTTCAAAGCCTTTTGGGTTCTCAGAAAATGTGAGGATCTCTCAGCGTTCTGTTCCCATCAACTCAGTTGGGGATGAGAAAATTAACGAGCTGGCATTTTAAAGTCACGCTGTTGTGACTTATCCTCTTCGTGTGTTTATGTCCACGTGACGAAAATGCAGTGTCGTCCAGCTTGGTCTTCAGGAACTTGGGTGCTAGGGACAGTCTGCCCGGCCCTGGGAAAGTAGGCATTCTGTGACGTTTATTTTCTTTTCTTTTTTTTTTTTTTTTACAGTATACATGTTTTATGCATCCTCACCTTTCTCTTTCCCTTTTTTCTTCTTTTTTTTGGGGGGTGGGGGTGGGGGTAGTTCCCTGGCTGGGAATTGAACCCAGGCCGCGGCGTTGAGAGCACCAAAGTCTAGCCACTGCACCACCAGGGAACCCCCACCTTTTTCTTTTTAAAAAAGTTTTTCAATTATAGTTAACGTTCTGTATTATTTTATATTAGTTTCAGGTGTGTAGCAAAGTGGTGGGGCATTTATATAATTTATGAAGTGACGCCCTTGTAAGCCTAGCACCCACCTGGCACCACACGAAGTTATGCCGCGTTCGTGACCGTACTCCCTGTGCGGTACTTACATCCCCCTGACTGCTTTGTAAAGGCCAGTTGGTGTTCCTTAATCCCTTTACCTTTCCCACCGGCCTCCCGGCCCCCCGGCCCCCGCCCATCTGGCGACCATCAGTTTGTTCTGTGTCTGTGAGTCTGTTTCTGTTGTTTGTTTACTTTGTTCTTTAGGTTCCACACATAAGTGAGGTCATGTGGTATTTGCCTTTCTCTTTCTAGAGACTTATTTCTCTTAGCTTAATACACCCTGGGTCCGTCCGTGTGGTCGCAGATGGCAACATTTTAATCTTGTTGTGGCTGAGTAATAGGTGTTGACTGTGTGCACCGCCCCTCCTTTCCCCAGACACACTTTGGACACCACGTGCTCAGGCTGTACTCACCGAGCCGCCTGGGGGTGTGTGTCACAGTGATAGGCATAGGAGCTGTGACCCCTCACTCAGGGCTCGTCCACCCTGGCTGTACATGCCAGTCCCCTGGAGACCCTGAAACAGGGAGGGGGAGCTTAGGCTGCAGTTCCATCCGAACCCCTGGCTATGTTTTAAGCTCCCCGGTCATCCCACCTTGACCTTTGGCCTCCTGCAGCTGTGCTAGTCCCTTTAGCATGTGCTTCCCCTAGTAACAACCTAGGATCCCCACCTCACTGCTCAGTTCCTGACACGCTGTAGGTACTCAATGAGTGGGTTATGCATTGACCTTTGCCAAGGTCAAGGGTACCTTTCTTTTTCTTCAAGTTCTTTTTCCAAGTTGGGTTTTGCAAGCAGGCCTGTGGTCACTAAAGCCACACTTTGTGAATAATCTAGCTTTAAACATCACTGCTTGCCTTGAATGACCCAGCTGGAATAGGGTTTTGAATAAGAAGGTTATTGTAACATCTAAAGTTTACTCTGAATAACCTTTCATTGATAGCTATCATTTTCCCTTTGCAAAATTCTCTGTTCCTAAGAATAACTTTAGTTTCATCTCTTAGGGATCATTTAACCACCACAAAATCACTACATAACATGCTTACCTTTCACAGGATGAGCAAGATTTGGGAAAACTCGCCCAAAGGCACCAAATGCTTTTAAAACGCAGATGGGGGTGAAGCATGCTGAGCCTCGGGGCCAACGTGCAGCTTTGAAACCGAGTGAAACTGACGCCTGCAGGCGTTACCGTAGCTTCGGGGGCACTGCGGGAGGGGATGACTTTCCATGTCCTCCAGCACAGTGGACTGAAACCCTGGCTGCACACTGAAACCACCGGGGGGCTTTGGAAGCTGTTGATGCCTGGCTGCACCCTAGACCACCTAAGCCAGCATCCCGTGGGGGTGGGTCCCAGGTGTCGCGATTGTAAAGCTCACCAGGAGATTCTGAGGTGCAGCCAAGGTGGAGAATCACAGGCTTACATTTTCGCCTCAGTCATGTTGGTTTGCAGACAAGCCCCGAGAGTTCTGTGCGAAGCTCAAAAACAAAACACAAAACACAAAAACCTCCATCCAGCCAGCCAGGTGCCCTGAGCAGGTGTATTTTCTGAGCCCGAGGTGGCCACATTGGTTCCCCTGTGCCCCAGTGGGGGTCATGGGAAGGGAGGGGGAAGCAGACTCAGCACTGAGGCTGGAGTGGGGGCGGGCCGGGGGTTCAAACCAGAAAGAGAGTTGGGGAGACGAGCTGTGTTTTATGGGGTGCTGCCTACCAGCTCTGGGCCTGGGAGTAGTGCCAGGCGAAATGCTTCACAGCAGGGACTCTCTGTGTGTGGTCTCGAAGTAGTGGCCTCAGCCCCCTTTGAGGGCCGCTCAGAAATGCAGAGCCTTAGGCCCCACTCCAGACCAGCTGCATCACCGACTTGGGGCTAGGGCTGGGGGAGCATGTGCTAAGGCCCGTCCGGGGGTCCTGATCGTGAGCCCAGGTTGGGGAACCTCCGCTTTTTGTACATGTGTACCTTATCTCATTGACGCCTCCCGCCTGCTCTGTGGGAGCGCTTGCTGTCTCTGTGTCCCGGCGGGGCAAGCGTGACTCTGACGGGCTCCGGCTGTTGGAAACCGAGGCTAGGGTTCTGAGAGGCTGAGCCCCGCAGTCGGCCGACAGCAGAGCCGTGAACTGAGGTCGGCTCTGCAGGTGGCTGCAGGATTCGGGGCCGCTCCTTGGAAAGTCCCTGAACCCCGAGTTGTCCGCCTTTACTATGTCTGTGCAGAGTCGATAGGATCCAATGAAATGCGGTTTGCAAGCGTGGGAGCAGCCGGTGCTAGGTGCTTAGCTTTTAGAAAGGACCTCGTGGCACCTTGTGGGGGTTACGTTCTCTTTCTGGTTTACGCACAGATGCAGTGCTTGGGCTTTCTTTTTTTTCTTTCTTTCTTTTTTTTTTGTATGTGGGTAGTTCCCTGGCTGGGAATCGAACCCAGGCCGCAGTGCTGACAGCGCTGGCGCCGAAGCCTTAGCCACTGCACCACCAGGGAACTCCACTTGGGCTTTCTAAAAGCAACATCGCGTGTGTGCGTGCGTGCGTGCGTGCGTGCGTACATGTTTGCATGCATTTTTACAAACGGCGAAGCAATGCTTATTTCCATTTTGAAGAGGCAGACCAAGAAAGCTCGGCAACGTGTAGCATGAAGACACTGGGGCTTTGCAGCGGGAGACAGGCCGCGGGCCCCTGCCCGTGGATTGACCTTGGGCAGTCGGTTAAAAATCTCTGAGCACAGGCTTCCCAAGTGTAACTGAGTAGTGGGCCAGAGTGGTGTAGAAGTGTCACAGCGGTGCCATGTGATTCCTGCTTTCCACCTGTCTTGGCAGTAGGGGTGACTGGTTTGTTTGGCCAAGAACTGGTGCCCGGGGTCAGTGGTGGAGCCACTGCGACATTTCTGGGAGAGGTAATAATAGGGCCACCGTTTGTCTAGACAGCAGGTGGCTACACACAATTTGCTTCCCCTTTAGTCCTTCAGGTGACAAGAGCATGTTGAGGGTCCCAGGGCCAAAAGATTGGGAGCCAGTCCTAGCGTAAGACATTCTTCCTACGTGTGCAAAGGGACAGAGGACCAGGGCTGAGCATGAGTCAGGAGCCTAGAGGTGTTCTGTAGCTAGCACCTGAGTGAAGAGGAGGGGATGATTCAGGTGGGACCAACCGCACGCCCGATAGTGGAGGCGAAGCTCCCCGAACCACTCATGCCGACGTTCTGGTTGGGGTAAGCACCAGGGTGAGTTAGAGTGTGTGCTTTAAGGGTGAGAAAAGCCAGGAGTCGGACCCGGTGCAGTAGGACTCGTGTGAGGTTCAGTTGGAACACCTTGTGACCCAGTGTTCTTGAGGGTCATTAGTTAGTGGCGTCAGACGTTCCATCAGGGTATTTCTGACTGCCAGTGGTATATCCAGGTTCTTCCTGAGGGTTTGGAGGCTGGGTGCTTCTTGTCTGTTTTGTCAGGGAGCATGGCTGAGTGGCTAGGGAGTGGAAGGGACTGAAGCCATGTGTGTGAGCATGCGTCTCTCTGATCAGCCCTTGAGGATGCTCGGTGGCCAGACTGCGTGGGGCAGGCACTGGACGGGTGGCCCTCTGTTCACACGTGGGCGGACGGGTTGGCGGCGGGCACCCCTGGCTGGCTGACTGTGGAGCAGAGGTGCAGCTGTACAGGGGGTGGATTTGGGGGCCCCCGGCCGGGAGCCAGGGTCCCAGCTGCTTGTTGCACACTGAAGTGCATGTCGTGCTGTGCGGCTATGCTGCTGCTGAGGCCAACTTTGTCCATGCCACCTGGCTTGCCGATGGACGATGTCAAATACTCATGTCTCTTGCCTCGTGTGTAGGCTGCAGCAGCAGTCCACCTCGTAATGGGTCATAGGGAGGGTGAGGACTTTTCTGTCCTGATTTGCAGAGCAGAAGGAGGCCAGATATGAGGGTTTTCATGTGACCTTGCACTCGCAGAGGAGAGGAGAGATGGCAGGAGGGCGTTGCCGGTCCCATAGGCAGTGTCTGCCTGCTACTTAGTGACAGGTGGGTTCTGGTACTGTTCTGGCAAAGGAGAGCTGCAGGTAGTCCTTGGCTTTGTTTACTCGGAAATGACAGGCCTGCAGAAGCCCCCCCCCCCACTCCCCCCCGAGAAAGCCTCACTCAGCACTCGGCTGTCTGCGTGTGCCAGGGCTGGAGTTCTCACCGTCACGTGGATGCACGGCACTGGGGACCCTGCATTCTGGGACTGGCATTTGTCGTTGGCCCCTGGTGAAAGGCACACCCATCTCCAGTGTTTCTCTCTGGTTTGCGTGTTGATAGTGAACTACAGTCTCTCCGAGACTGAGGGTTCCATTCTGCATTTTCCCAGCATTTCTAAATGTCCCCCTCTGAGATGACAGTTGGAAAAATGGTTCAAACTATTGGGTGATGTTTGATTTGCAGGTTTTTATTTTGCTGAAAACGCTTGTGAATGTCCATGTACATTTTTAGCGTCCCCTCGCCCCCACGGACCTCATCGTTAGAGAGCTCGTGACTCTGAGCACTTAGTTACTGAAGAATAGTCACGACGAGACTGTGTGTGTGGTTATTGGAATAGAACTGGAGAGAGCCACAACTGTTTTGGTTGCAAAAGACACAGAGCATAAATCCACGGCCTCGGTGGAGAAGGCAGTGATGCTGGGACTCACCCAGCTGGCGGGTCTCTCAGAGCCTCACGGAGAGGGCGGGCCTGTGTCCCTGTCCCCCACCCCCATACCCAGCTCTCCTTCAGGCTGGCTCTCTTCTCAAGCCGACCTTCCCCCAGGGGCTGTGAAAGCGGCCTCCTGTTCTGCAGGCCTGCTATCCCAAAGGAGGGGTACCCTTTCTTCTGTCATGTCTCACAGAGGTTCCCGTCTGGACTGCGTCTGTGTGTGTCCCGGACGTCCGGCAGTCTCTGGGGACAGCTTGGCTTGCCACAGTGGGGAGGGTGGCTCCTGGCATCTGGTGAGTGGAGGCCAGCATGCTGCTGGCCTCTCCTACAGTGCACAGGGCTGCCCCCACAAAGACCCCGTGTGTCACTAATGTGAGTGGGGCACTGCCGCCCTGGGCCGTCACTTTATCCAGGGACTGGTGGGTTGGCCCTCTCGTCCCCAGGACGGGTTGCTCTTGGTCTCCGTCTGGCTGTACCTTCAGCGCCTTGGGGGCCTTCTGCTCCTGGGGGTTCAGCCCCACGCGGGCACGCCTGCCCCTGAGCCCCAGCTCTCCTGTGGGGCCGTGGGGCTCCCTACCTGCGCTGTCCCAGTGGGGAGCAGCCTGGGGTGTCGTCTGCTTCCTTGCAGTCATTACGTGCGGTGGCCTGTGCCACATGTAAAATCTCTTTTCCTTCGTTAAGTGCAGATGTTCGGGTGGCCAGGGGCGAGGTCAAGGGGCGAGGTCAAGGGCCGGAGGGCCAGTTTGGCGGCAGACTTGCCGCTCGAAGGCACTCGATAGAGAAGGTCCCTGAAGATGCCATCCCTGAAGATGCCCAGGGACAGCAGAGGGAGGAGGGAGGGGGGAAGGGTGAGCGAAGGGGGAGGGGAACATGCAGACCAAACAGGCAGCCAAGGGAGTGAGGAGGCCAAGCAAGCATGTGGCGTCCAGGGCGGAGGTGTCCCACAGGAACCTCTTCTCTCTCCATGCCACTGCCTGCCTTGTCACCTCCCCAGGTGCTGTGGGCGGCTCCCCTAACTGCCGGAGCCTCTGGGGATGAGTTAGGACAACCTCATCCAGGAAGAAAAGGGAGCCCCGGGGCGGAGCCTGCGAGGGGGTTTCTCATTAGAGATGAGCAGAAACGGGGTCCCGCACAGGTTGCTGGGGCCTGGAGAGCCCATCCTGTTGCAGAGCCCGGCGAGGCCCGGGAGGAGGGCAGTGTTTACGAGGGGGCGCGTCTGGGCCTGGTCGGCCCGGGCCACTTCGCCCTGGATTTGTTCTGAGACTGCCCTTATGAAGTCTTGCTGCTAGCTTGTCTTGCCAGCCAGTCAAGGTCACCTCTGCCCCTCCCGATTGGTTCCAGTGCCCAAGGTCTTAGAGCGAACTTCACTATGGAAAGCAGGTTTGATGTGTCAACCGTGGAAGCAGCTCACTGAGTTGGGAAAAGCGTAATAGCCATGTTTACTGTAAATACGGTGACCTAATATTTTCATTTCAGAACTGAGAGTCAGGAAATTTGACTCAAAATGCCACTCCTTCTTTCCCTTGACTGTCGGCCTGGCCTGGGGTTGGACGTAATTCGCTTCCAGGTTGCTGGGAGGACCAGGGGCCCGTAGGAAGGAGGGGCGGGTTGTGTAAAGCACAGGAGGGCGTGTGCCCGGCCACTAGCCCGTGGGGCTTGGGCTGTCTGCTCCTGCCGCCTCCTGGGCCTCAGGCCCTTCATCCCCGTCCTCTTTTCTTTACAGGGAGCTCAGGTAAAAAAACCTCACCACGGCCAGCCTCAGTTTGCACATCTGTAAAAGGGGTGGAAAACCCTACCTTGCAGCGTTCTTTCTGGAATCTGGGGGGCCTGACGTGTTGCCTGACACTTACATGGTGCTCAGCCACTTGGGGCTGGAAGAGTTGCTAAGAGTATCTGTGACCCTCGATTGTGTATCGGTAGGACATCTGCCTCCCCAGGTTTGTCCCTCCCTGTCCCTGCCTGGCCGCCTCCCCCTCCCTTTTTCTTTCACAGCTTTATGCGGGTGTGGGGTTTTCCCTCTATACGATTCCGGTTTGAGGAGGGGCCTCCCCTGCTCCCCCAGCCCACGGATTTTTGTCCCTTGAATAAAGGAAAGCAATCTCTTCTAAAAAATTCACGAACGTGAAATGTATAATTCAGTGACTTTTAGTAAATCCAGAGTTTTGTGTGTGCATCACTGCAGTAGAATTTTGGGACATTTTTATCACCCCAAAAAGGTCCTTTGTACCCGTTAGGCTGTCACTCCCGGTCCCCACCCCAGCCCGGGCACCCACATGTCTCCTCTCTGTCCGTTTGGATTGCCTGTTCTGGACGTGACGTGTCAGTGGCATCCACCACACACTGTCCTTCCCTGTCTGGCGTTCTGTCCTGCGCATGCGTTCACCTTGTGTGCACGTTGGAGTGTGTGTCAGTGCCTCCCTCCTTTTTCTGGCTACTGTTCCTTGTGTGGGTCTCCCCCTCCTGTGGGCACCCCGGGAGGTGGCCAGGCTCTGTGGCCTGAGCGAGGCTAGTCACGTAAGTCCTTACAATACCAGTTCCATCACTTGTAAGCAGGCATTAAAAACAAAAAAACAAAAACCAAGGATTGTTAGGAAAACCTAATAAACCAAACATTTGAAAAATGTGTTGTATGTCGTGTCTCTCTGACCTCAGGAAGTAACTGGATTCTTGTGATGAGGAGAAAAACCCCCAACTTCATCAAACTGACAGCTAAATGGACAGGGCCTTTGAAGGGGAGCCGTGCTCTCCGTTGGGCTTCCTTAAGAGAGAACGGGGGGCGTGTGCGTGGCCCATCTTGCGCTCCTGAGAGTGCAGAATGGGGAAAGGACTGAGAAAAGGCCCTTTTGGTAGAGGCAGGTTTCATTGTCACTGTGGGCTGCACCCTGAGACACAATTCCTTTGTAGGGTGGAGCCCCCAAGAGGGGGTCACACACACGTCGCTCTGTGTCCCTTGGGCTCCAGCTCCTCCCTCATGGGGTCTCAGTGTGGCAGGGGCCCCAAGTCCTTTGTGGCCTGGTGAGGTGCCTTCGCAGGGCTCTGCAGTCGGTCCTCCCAGCCCAGGGCGAAGGTTGGCACTTGTCCCTGTGCTCTGATCAGACCCCTTGGCGAGGGGGGTCACAGTTGGTCAGAAGAGCTGGAGTTGGGTGATCGGACACTTCTCAGGAAGCAGGTGCACTGAGTGAGGCCAGGACCTGCACATGGCAGCTGGAGCTGGTTTCTTGCTGACCCCAGGACAGCCGACAGCTGCCTCTAAAATGCCTGCAGTTAGTGTGTTTTACTATGGTCTGCGTGTTGGGCACGAGCTTGGGGACTTACAGACCCCATGGACCCCATGACAGAGATGCGGCTGGACAGATGAGGAAGAAGTCGTTAGAGTAATTTGCGTGAAGGTATCTAGAATAGTGAACAGCTCATTCCGTAGATCCTTAGTTTCTTTTCAGAAATGTACAGCAAGTCCATTGCAAGCTTAAGCCCTCAGAGTTAATCCAAAAGGAAACAGATATCCTCCAATACCAGGAGTTTCAGACACTCTTCATTTCTCCATTGTGAAGGGATTTGCATGTGACGGGCACAGAGGCCTGGCGCCTTCTCCAGAACCAGCCACTATGATGCGCCGGTTCGTCCTCTGTAGGGGGAAATGGGAAACCCAGCAAGAGGCCCGGATGCACCAAAACGGCGGCGTCGTTTTCTGGACTGAAATTTCAGCAGGCGGTGTTGGTGTTGAGATAGTCATCGTGGAGCAGTGTCAGGTTATACCGAATATTAATTATTTCTGTCACCTCCTAATTGGTGCGCTGGACTCCACCGGCCATTGTGTGTGTCCTCTGTACCAACAGGTGTTGGGTTTCCATAGCAACAAGGTGGCTTGGGGCAGGGGGAGGCTTTCTGCTGGTCACCTTCTGTGGTTGGGCGCTGGATATTCTAGTGGTCGGTCCCCTTCCCTTGTCATCCACACTTCCCCAGAATCAGACCGGAAAGGAAACCTTGTTTCTTACGCTGGCTTGTCCTGAGGTTCAAGAGCTTCCCTGCCCCCCTAACCCTCCAGTGAACAAGTGACAGGGAGAGTGAGTCTTTGAAAATGGCCACTGAGACCCCTAGGTGCCTGGTGGGCTTCCCCACCGCGGAGTATCCCCTAGTGGGCTGTGTTCTGGAAATCTGAGGGGCTGTGCCATTGATTCCTAGCTGAAATTCTTACGAGTCCATGTTAGAAAGCAAGACTTTTAACCTTAGAGTTAAAATCTGCTGCTACTATTTTCATAGTTGCCAGTGAAAACAGATTCAGAATTCTGTGAAATTATTTGGACCACGGGATATTCTACAGCAATTCCAGCTGCTGTTTACGAGGAGTTTACAAGAGGGCAGATGCTTGTAATTTAACGTAAAGTTGCATATGCAACTTAGAGAAAAAACTGAGAGTACGTCAAGAATGTTAAATGTCTTTTAGTTGTGGAATATGGGTGAGCCCCCCTCACTTCTTTGTATTTTTAGGTAATTTAAAACTTCTGTAGAGAATACTTATTTTTAAGAAAGCACAAGAATGTTGTATTCAACTAGCTTTGCAAAACTTGGCTTTTCCAACTGTTTACAAGTTTATAAGAGGGCAAATGCTTTTAATTTCCAACTAGAGTTACTTGAAGATTGAAAGATTTGTTTCTCTTCTTAAAATTCTCTGGATCTTTCATGGTAGTAAATATGGTAAAATAATATGCAAAGATTTTTATAATGCATAAAACATAGTATAAATTACGGCATGTGCCTCTTGATGTGTTTAATGATGCCTCCCTTTGGCTTATGTAGTAAAGCAGTGGTTTCCACCATTTTTCCACCTGTGCTCCCCTTTTAAACCCATTTCTATAAATTGTACCCCCTTGTTTCTAAAACAGCTGTTTTTAAATACTGATACTTTTGTTTGGTGCCTATCTTCATGTAAAATAGTGGAAATGAGGTCGTAAGTTAGGAAATAACGATTACTACAGTGAAAGTACAAATCATAGATTTAATTTTACAATATTTGTAACAGTTAAATATTGATTGTGATCAAGTATTTAACAAACTTAATAATGATAATATGATATTTATTTGTGTTATCTGAAAAGTCTGTATTAATTGTTATACAGATCACTAGCCGATTGAAACACTGTGAGTGAGATTGCTCAGTTTGCTTTGATGCACTTAGTTTCTTGAAATCAGGCTCAAAAAATGCAAGCTACAGTCTTAAATCCGGGCTTGCATTAAGCTTGTTGCCATACTTACTTTTTATGAAGGTGTAAGAAGAAAAAGCTCTCTCCACTGGTTCAGTATCAGTAAATGGCAAGAGGTATCTGAGTGCCTTCTCACTAAGCTGTTCGTGTTCCTCACTGAGCTCTCCCCAGAAGGTAATAAGGTGCTTTCTTTTAAAATCAGAAT